>CM018050.1:12521446-12606446 GCA_008638375.1 Nyssa sinensis
TGTATTATTTAAATAAATAATGTCATGTAGGGGTTCATATTCTTTATATGAGCCAGTATTTTATGGTGGCAAAAATTTGTTACTCATCAAAGGTAAGTTTGTATTTGTTGTGTAACAACTCTTAAACAATTTTTTAATGCATATGATGCTCTATATAATAAAACGCATGCACTAACTCAATTGATTATGACAGGTCTTAAGGTGTTGGATTATATTTCCTATTGGTCAATATCTATTCCATGCTCTATGTATACTATGGTCTTCTCTAATAATTTATGTTGATCAAGCCGTCGTTCACATTCATTGAAGTAATTTCACTACTTCCATAATGCATAGGGTGACACTTAGCATATATGTCCATGTTCTATTATTTTACTACCAAAAATCTTATTAAAAATCTTATTCTATTTTTACACTTTGAGATTGAAAATTTTGCTAGGCTCAATCATTTTCCATTTGTGTAAAATAAAAGTATATTTTTAATTGACTTTGAGCAACATAAGTCTAAATTAAAACAAATTGTTTGGTCTAGTAGACTAGCTTTGTGTTGGCACATCCATTTGACAAAATGTCTTACGTTGAATCCAGTTTATTAGAATAGTTAAAAGTGCCTTAAGTCATGTTCAAATCATCAGCAAGTTATTAAGGAACATGTCTAACTATGGTAGATCTTCATGCGCCTCTAACAAATAATGAACTGGTATTCTAAGATTGACACACACTCACTTTCATGCATATTGTGGATCAATCTTTTATTGAAAAATTTTATTTTCCATGTTAAGTGGGTTGAAAACTTTCATAAGCTTTTTATGCAGGTTTTACTTTATTGAAAGACATTTTTGCAAGAAGGTCTCATGGTTTCTTCAAGTTGCTGGACACTGGAGCTTGCTCGAGCGAGCTCGATCATTGCTCGAGCAAAGTCTAGTGAGGGATTCACTAGATCTCGCCAAGGTATTCGTTAGAGCGAAGATCGCTCGAGTGAGATTTCTTTCACTCGAGCAAAGTCCAGAGTGTTCGTAGCTAGAGATCGCTAATGGAAGGTCCCAATTGCAGTGCAAATTTTAGAGATGCATCATGCTCTTTTTTGTTTTGTTTTGTTTGAATTCCCTTACTAATGTGAGATAAGAAAGATTTAAAATATGAACTATTGGAATCTCGAAGGGTGACACCACTGTATCTTGATTGGTGGGCATCACCTGAAGCATGTAACAAAGTGCTTATAGAGCCACATGGTGTTTGGGTGTAATGGGTGGGCTACAAGGTAGGATAATTGAAGTGAGATGTCAATCATTATTCTTTTTCAAAGAATAAAGAGAGATATTCTACTTTAATTATCCAATCTTGTAATCTATCCTCTCACAACGAGTGTTGGTGTCATGAATGGTGGTCCCACATTTATAAAAACGTGGGTTACAAAGTGGGTCTACAGAATAAAGCTAGATGTCTCACCTTAACTTTCAAACCTTATAGCACACTATCTCACAATAAGTGTGGGTACCATGAATGATGGGTCTTACCTTTGTGAAATAGTAGGGTATAAGGTGAGACAACTGAGATGAAATGCTATCATTGTTCTTTCTTGAAAAATAAATATAGATATTCAACTTTAATTGTCGAAGCTTGTGGCTCACCCTTTCACAAGGGTGTGTGTACCATGAATGGTGGGTTCCATCATTGAATAAAATATCAGTCAACAATTGTGTATAAATTAGAATTGTTTTATCAACAATTATTCATTTTTTTTCTAAGTTGTGAACAAAATTATCTTATAAAAAATTAATATTTTTTCATAAAAAATAATTACATTAAATTTCCTTATCAAATCGCAATTACATTAATTACTTTTCATGAATTATTAGTTATAGATTTTTTTAATATAGGTACACGCACCCATTTGTCCGAATTAAGGCTCAAACACTCAACCTCCTCCTTCGGATGCGAAGATAATATCACTTATATTATTGCTTGGTGTACGAATATTTAATTATAGATTTATAATAGTATTTTTAGTTTGATTTAAAAAATAATTAATAATCAATCTTCCTAGATGTCAAAAAATTAAAAATGTAATAAATTAGAATCAAATCAGGCATATTAATAACAATAATGCTAGATTTACTTAAAAACTTTACCAAAAGTGTTTACCTTCATAAGTTATCAGTGTTGTATTGACTAGATATCACATCATGATGTAACATCATGTGATATCTAGCCAATACAATACTGTCAACTCATGAATGTAAACAATTTTACTAAATATAAAGGTAAGACTAGAATTACTCTATTAATAATTGAGTAAGGCTAGTCTTACCTTCATATTTTACTAAAATTGTTTACCTTCATGAGTTGACAGTATTGTATATAGTATTGTATTGGCTAGATATCACATGATGTTATATCATGATGTAATATTCAGCCAATACAACACTACCAACTCATGAAAGTAAACACTTTTAATAAAATTTTTAAGTAAGTCTAACATTATTGTTAATAATTTGAATAAATTATACTTATTTTCTTTAACATTTTCAAAATTAT
Source organism: Nyssa sinensis (assembly GCA_008638375.1). Taxonomy (NCBI): domain Eukaryota; kingdom Viridiplantae; phylum Streptophyta; class Magnoliopsida; order Cornales; family Nyssaceae; genus Nyssa; species Nyssa sinensis. Next base: position 12,523,985 of record CM018050.1, read on the forward strand.
ACAAATCTTTTTTTATTTTTTCTGATAAACTACACTAACATTTCTTTCAGTTTAATTTCTTTATAAAAATGACAAAATTGGCCCTCAATTTTTTTTTTTTTTTGCATTTTTTTATTTTGATAATTTTTCTAACTTTTTAAAGTTTTTTTTTTTTTTATAAAAAATTAAATTTTAAATAAATAACTTATATTTTTTAGCCAAAGAAGATTCTAATTAATATTTATTTAAAAATAAAAAAATAGTAAAAAAAATAACTTCAAAAAAGATAGTTCAATATAATTTTTTTAAAAAAATCAGTTTAATTTACTTTAATAATTATTAAAAAATTTGTTAATGATTAAGAAAATATTCTTGTAATAGTTTACGATTTTGTTACATATCAATCGATACTCATGATATTAATACATCACGATCTTGACTATTACGTATCTAAATATGGCGTACCGCAATTTAAAATCACGATTTGGGTGAAGTCTATTACAGTTGGACAAAAACATTAGGCAGTGACTATAAGGTCATTAGACCAAATGCAAATATATTTAAAAAGTCCATCCATTACAAATTTCAACATTAAAACATAAAAAAGGAGGAGAGGAGTAAATCAACTCAAACCCAAACAGGAGATTAAAAATAGTAAAAGTATGATATGCTTTGGTCCAGAGCTGCCCAGAGGTCCACGCATGCAATCCACAAGCAGTTTTCCCTATTCAGAACGATTGGCGTACCTCTCAACGTTCTTGTCCGTGAGATTTAGTCCCACCATAGCCTCACCCAGCCCACAACTCACCTCCGCCAGCACCTCTGGATCACTATAATGCGTCACAGCCTGAACAATCGCCCGAGCCCTCTGCGCCGGGTCGCCGCTCTTGAACACCCCGGACCCCACAAACACCCCGTCGCACCCCAATTGCATCATCAACGCCGCGTCAGCGGGAGTAGCTACTCCCCCCGCCGCAAAATGCACCACCGGAAGTCGCCCCAGCTGCTTCGTCTGCATCACCAAATCATACGGCGCCGCAATCTTCTTCGCGAAGGAGAACACCTCATCGTCGTCCATGTTCCTCAATATCCTAATGTCCCCCATCACGGACCGCACATGCCTCACCGCCTCGATTATGTTACCAGTCCCCGCCTCCCCTTTGGTCCGAATCATCGCGGCCCCCTCGCGAATTCGCCGAAGTGCTTCTCCCAGGTTCCGGCATCCGCAGACGAACGGAATTCGAAAGTTGTGTTTGTTGATGTGGTTTTCGTCGTCGGCGACGGTTAAGACTTCGCTCTCGTCGACATAATCGATGCCGATAGCTTCAAGGATTTGGGCCTCGACGAAGTGGCCGATACGGGCTTTGGCCATTACGGGGATGGTAACGGCCTGTTTGATCTCTTTGATGAGCTGTGGGTCGCTCATGCGGGCCACACCGCCTTGTGCTCGAATATCGGCGGGGACGCGCTCAAGGGCCATGACGGCGCAGGCACCGGCCTCCTCAGCGAGGCGGGCCTGGTCAGCGTTGACAACGTCCATTATGACGCCGCCTCGGAGCATTTGGGCCAGTCCCACCTTAACAGAGAAGGGGGACGTCTTGGCCTCGGTTATCGCACCGTTTCCGTAAACTGCTACTACTCCGGTTCCGGCCATTTTTCTAGAAAGAGAAGTGGATATTCGAATAAACCTAACCCTAGAGAGAGAGAGAGAGAGAGAGAGGGGATTGAGCGAATGCAACGATTGTCAGAAACTGTAACCGAACTCAGAGAGTAGAGAAACTAGTGGAGGGAGATGGCGGTGTCGAAGAATTGGGGTGGGAGTGGGAATTTAAGTAGGGGAGTTTGAATGGGTCTTAACTCGACAATTGACGCGCTTTTGTTGCGAGTGAAATCCACTCCTTGTAAATAACGCCACAGCCACTAGGGTGCGCGTCGTTGTTGTTCTTTTAACACGATTATCAATTTCGTTCCATTGTGAAATTGGTATATTTTTGCCTTTAATTAACCTCGTATTTGGCAATCCGGGCTACGTGGGAAGTGAGAATTCCAATCGTACTTGCTGAGTTGTTTGGAGTGTTTACTACACGCATGCACTCCAAATTTCAGCCATGTTTGTATCAAATTATAAATTTTAAAGTGAGATTTTTAATCTCAGCCAATAAAAGAAAAAAGAAGAAAGAAAAGTTAATGCCATGATCTCATTCTCGGTTGTGTTTGATACCATACATGGAGTTGTATTAAAGGATTTTCCCTTGGGCGAATAATTTGGAATTAATGTTGCTTGGAATAAGAGACAAGTTAATATAATTTAAATGAATAATGGCACACTTCATCAAATTCTATATAAAATTTATATCTCAAATAATAAGATAGTAATGTAGCAAAGTCTTATTATGATACATTAGTTATATGATTTATTGTCCTGTCAATATTATCGTACCACATCGTTTAAAATGCAAGATTTAGAATAAATATTTGATAAATTTAATATTTTTCATGTTAATTCCAAAGGAGTTGACCGAGTGAAAATCGAGCAGTTTTTAAGGAGTTTTTCAGTCTAAGCTCACATGTTCAAGACATCGTAGTAACGCCTTGAGCCACTCACCCATGAAAGAAATCTCACAGAAAAAGTGCTCATCGGGGAGAGTTGGAGGAACTTAGTCAAATTCATGATACGCGTCTTATAATCACAGGATACTTTTCATTATCGAAAAAAAAAAAAAAAAAACATTTTTTTATGTTAAATAATTTCAATTCTAGGCATTTAACCCGCTTGTTTTCAATTGTAATCCCGAGGTTTCAATTTCATGATCGATGTAATTAAATACAAAGTAAATTTATTTTGCATTGTTTAAAGGTAAAGTTAAATGTACTCCAATTAAACTCATTTTATACCCCATGACTTAGAGTCTATTAGTACAACAGAGAGAGTGCATTTAGCCTCACTCTTGTTGAATGAACTAATTTTGAATAAAAATAGAAGATGGTACTCACAAAGAGACTGTAAATGTGTCTGTGTGTGTGTGTGTTTTGGAGACTTTACTTTTTATCTACAAAGAGAGGAGTGTTTGGGGTTATAAATTGAGTGTTAACATCAATAATATATATATATTTTTTGTATTGACTAAATTTAGTTTACATTTTGAGTTCTTTTATTCGTAAATTTTGTTTTCTTTTATGTCATTGACCATTGCAATTCATCTTTTGTTGACTTATTTCATTTCAAAAATATTCCATCTATACAAATAAATTTACAATTATCTTATTATAAAAAAAAGTAGGCCTGGTAAATTAGACGGATTAAAAATGGATCAAGTCAAAACGAACTGAACTCATATTTAACCCGTAATTAAACAAGTTAAAAATGAGTTGGGTTATATTCGGGTCGGATCAATCCGAATTCAACCTGTTATTTTTTTTTTTTTTAGACCTTCTAGATAAATAAAAAAATATTATATTTTTTTTATTGAAGAAATGAATTATTTAGTATTTTTTTAAATATATTTTAAAGACTATTTTAATTTATTTAGTGAAAATTTTTAACAATATTAAGATAAAAATTTACCGTTAGAATTTTTTGTAATAAAAGTCTTTTATTTGATTCTTTTAAATAAAAATAATAATCATAAACTTTTGAGATTGAAAAATTTATTCTAAAAACTTTTTAATATTTTTCCTAAAATTTGTGTCAAATTTGTATAAGATAGATAGGCATTGTGAGACCCATTCATGAACTTGGGATAATTCTACCATTTAGCTTTAAAAACAGTGAGGAAAAAAAAAAAAGAGCAAACAAACAAAACTTTGGATTCACCAATATAGATAGGACATGGTGTGTTAAAAGATAAGAAATGGTTTTCAATAACAATGCCATCACATTCTAGTAATTTTAAACAACGCCGTCACATTCCGAAACAGCCATAGCTCCACTATCCTTCCCAAATTTTAGTTGAATATATATAATAATGTATATTTGAGTTGATCATGGCTGATATTTTAATTTAAGCAATAATAAACAATAATATAAAAATAATAAAAAAACGGAGGGCCAAGATTCAGCATAGAACACAATAAAAAACCCTTTCCCAAATATATATATATATATATTTTATACTATTTTGTTATTTTTTATTCTTAATTTGTTAAATATCTATATTTAATCTATATTGATTCGTCAAATTAACGAGTTCTTTATTACCTAACTCACTTATGATCTGCTAACTAAATAATTATTCATATCTATTAATTAATAAATGAATTAAAACTAGTTGACGGGTTTAAATAATATTTAACAACTCTATTTTTAACGTTACAGAAAATAACACATTAAACGGTGTTCAAAACAGCTTTATATTTGCAAGTATGTCATGAATTAACTCATATTTTAACTGGGAGAATCTCTGGTTCACTTCTGTATGGCTCCCAAATACAAACATATAGTTGGTGGATTTTATATATATACACGCACACAGGCGGATATCAAAGGGTTAAGGATGGTCATGGCGTTTCTAAAATTTTAAATAATTGATATCTTATCCTAATTTGTATAGAGATATTTAGAAATTATTATTTTCCCCCCTTCAAGTTTTTTTTTTTAATTTATAAAAAATCTTTTTAAATTTCTTTTTCACTTCCTTTTATTAATAATCTAATTCCGTCACTATATATATATATATATATGTTGAAAATATATAGCCACGATAATGTTATTTTCGAGGTTGGCGTGCAGGCACTAGGCAGTGAACACCGCCTCACGTTCTCAATCCTGACAACACTTTTCCTCCCACACATTCGCTCTGTAATTATGTGTGATAAACTCGTAACTCTCCTCCACAATCCTCACCCTCTGTTTCTAGCCCAATGGTTTTTTTATGCTATTATTTAAAAATATTTCTTGAAAAGAGAGGGAGAGAGAGAGAGAGAAGAGACGTGTTCAACTTGCCATCATCTTTGACTGACACTTTACCTGCATATTCCTCTCTCTTTCTAAGAAAGACCAGAGAAAATTTTAATCTTTCTTTTTCTACGGTTTTGTTGTCTAGTTCTAAAGATCACAAATTGCTTTTGAGGTTTTGAGCATCCTTTTAGTTTTTTTATATCCTTTTTTGAGATTGTGCCATTGACTCGTATGTGCATGCACCCAAACCTCCAATTTTTTTTATTTTTTTTTATTTTAATTCTACGATTAACACTTTGTTAATAGTTTAAGAAAAATGTTATTTATCTGTTATAAGGGTTAATCAGTTTTGATTTCCTCAACATATTACTATATTATTTTAAGGTTCGTGAAAATTTTTAATTCAAGATGAATGACTAGATTGTTTTTATTTTTTAACTCAAATTCATATATGATAATATGTCACTTATAATATTTTTAATAATGACACAATACTCTAATAGCACATCTGTTCAAAATAGAAACTCCTAAATAACACATCCATTTAAATAGGAAACTCCCAAATTAATGGAACTCTTACGCAGCTCTCTCTTTTTCATCGAAATTCATAATCTTCCATATTGATCCAATAAAATTCTCACTCAACCACTTATCTCTTTTCTCTCACTCTCTTATTCCTCCATATCTCTACACCCCACTTATGTCTCTAAAAAACAGAATTCTTGTTGATGATAATTAAGTTTGCAATGACGATGGAAGGGTTGTTCTATGGTGTACTGAAGATGGCAGCGGTGGTGGTTTTCTGTGATGGCTTGGTGGTGATAGAGGCGGATTCTAAGGTGGTAGTGAGGTATTGAGGTTAAACTAGAGCGCAATTTTGATTGCTTTATGAAATTCTACATTGGTCTCACGTACTATAAACAGTCTCTCCCTTTCACTTTCTCACTGATTCTTTTTCACTTTTTTCTTGAGTGGTGAGGCTCGTTTTGTTAACCTCCTCGCAATCTTTGCCCCCTCCTTCCAATTATAATTTGTGTTAAAGTACTGTGTTTATTCATAAAACAGTGCAAAGGTAAAATTTTACCTTTTCACTGCTCTTTCCTTTTCATTCTTTCATTGATTCTTTTTCACTTTTTTTAGTAGTGAGACGCATCTTGCCAGCCTCCTTGCAATCTAAGTTACTAATTTCAATTATAATTTGTGTTAAAATATGTTTATTCCAATTATAATTTCACTTCACTGCTTTTATATCTAAATTGAATTTTTTTGTGGTAATTTTTACTACTTTAAAAGACACTTTTTGACAAGGATCGCAAATGTAAAATTTCACACTCTCACTTATAATTTGTGTTAATGTGTGTTTATTCATAAAGCAGTGCAAATGTAAAATTTTACCTTTTCACTACTCTTACTGATTTTTTTTTTACTTTTTTTTAAGAAATGAAGCACATCTTGCCAGTCTCCTTGCAATCTAGGTTACTTATTTCAATTATAATTTGTGTTAAAGTATGTTTATTCAAATTATAATTTCACACTCTCACTGCTTTAATGTCTAAATTGAAATTTTTTTTGTTATAATTTTTACTACTTTAAAAGACTCTTTTTGACAAGTAATGCAAGTGTAAAATTTCACTCTTACTACTTTTATGTCCAAACTAATTTTTTGTTGTTGTAATTTCTACTACTTTATAAGACTCTTTTTGATATCCAAAATATAACTCAAAAAAATAAATAAAACTAGTAACAAGTAAGAAACTCATAGCGAAATTGAAAACTTCACTACCTTCTTTATAAATGTGAAATTGTATAGTTTGAGAAGCACTTTTTTTCTTTAAAATTTCATATTACATATGGATTTTGTTTTATAGATCTCGATTTTTAGAGTCCAAATATATAAATTTTATTGAAAATGAATTTATATATTTTGAGTTATTGAATTTTGAAATTTTAAAACGCTTCTAGAAAGTTAGCAGAAGTCACGTATGTTCAATTTCATCATTTTCAGAGAAAAACACTAAATGATATTTTTGTCTAATAAAAAATGGTAAATTTGATTGGTAATTAAGTTTGAACTTGGAGTTTTTTTATAACTTTATTACTTTTTATTAACCTAAGGCTAAACGGCCCTAAAAAATGTATTAGAAAAGAAATTTGAATTGTTTTCATGTAGAAACAGAATATTTTTTTGGGTAAATTACATTGACTTTTTCTGATATTTATGATACACTGATTTCCCTTGAAATTTTTGAAATTACACTAACCTCTCATGTTTTACCTAAAAATATACAGATACCCCTCTCAAGCTAATTTTTTTTTCTTTAAAATGACAAAACTATCTCTTTTATGTTTTTTTTTTTCAACTTTTTAAATTTTAACCATTTTTTTTTATTTTTCAAATAAATATTGATAAAAACTTTAAATTTATTTTTATATAAAATGAAAATAAGTTATTTATCTTAAATTTACTTTTAAATAAAATAATAAAAATTATTTTGAAAAAGTTAGAAAATAGGTCAAAATTGGACAAATGTAAAAATAAATAAATAAAAGGGGCAATTTCGTCGTTTTGAAAAAAAAAGATTAGAGAGAAGTATCTGTATATTGTCAGGTAAAATAGGAGAGGTCAGTATACTTTTAAAAATCTCAAAGAAGGTCAACGTAATTATCATAAACCTCATGAGAGATCAGTATAATTTACTCTATTTTTTTTTAACACAAAAATTACTTAGCTTGCAACTATTCATAGAGTTTTAGGATGTTAGTCAGTGTAATTTACTTATTTTTTTTAACTAAAAAATTACTTAGCTTGCAACTATTCCTTGAGTCCTAGGATGTCATATGGTACTTCTCGTTAGAGCATCTCTACTGTTAAATGTCTTTTCATTTATGCCAAATCTATATTTTGGTATTCCTATAGTACAAAAATGTCAAATTTTGGTAACTCTACTCCAATGCTAAATGTTATTTTTTAACACAATTATTTTTTGAAAATGTAGTATGAACCCCATCTCTATTTAACATTTACTTGAAAAAATAACGTGTACCCCACTTTTATTTGGCATATGGTAGTTGTATTCCATGATATGACATAAATTGACACTAACTATTTTTTATGTCAAGTGTCGTATTAAAAATGGCATTATCATTTTTTGACAAGCCAAATAATACTCTATTCGAGCAATAATTTTTATGTCAATGCTAAATTTTAGAATTGACACATCAAAATCAAATAACACATAAGTTGGAGTTGCTCTTAGACTGCATTTTCTGTTAACAATTGCTCCGTTAAACCACTTGTTTAAAAGTTGCCAAAACTATGTGGAGTGATCTTATTGGTTAGGTTCACAAAATACAGTGTTTGTGGTGGACTGGTTCACCTAAGAATTTCTCAGGATTTAGCGACCTTGCAAAACTTGTGTCAATACCTAGAACTCCCAAACAAGAGGAAAGCCTATCACCTTTCTTTCCCTTTCCCTTTCCCTTTGCCTTTCCTTTATGTATTATGATTAGAGGGGTTGTTTGGATCAGCAATTGGCCACACTTCAATACATTTTGAGGGATTCAACCACAGTTATTAGCTACAATTTTTTAATTGAGTTGTAATTTAAGTTAAGTTGATAACTCTAATTTTGTTTATTAAACTGGTTAGGTTCATTATAAAATTTAATAAATGATTTTAATAGTTATCGAGTATTTTTTAACCGTTGTTATAAAAATTCAACCGCTTAATTCAAACATCACTTTTGCACAACTACTTAATTCAAATAATAATTTTATACCGTTCAACCAAACGGACACATTTAGTTTAGGTTACGACACATTTGGTTTAGTGAAAATAGGTTGTCATTTCTTTTTTTTTTTTTTTTTTTTTATTTTTTGGTTAAGAATAGATATGTAGATAGGTTACTCCACGTATCCGTTAGAGAATATTGTCCCTTAACACTATACAACCATCTGTGTAAGACTCCATCGCACTTATGTTGGGGCCAAAGCTTAGATTCTCCACGTGCTTTGGGTGATAAATAGTAAGTTTAACTCCACCAAGCGACTAGAAAGACTCATATCCAAGCGTTGAGCGAGAAAATTTAAGTTCTTACCCACTAAACCAACCGCTGAATGGTTGCCATTTCTTTTTCATAGTCGAGACGTGAGTAAAATATGTTAGTTGATTATTCCCGCCAAGTCTTCAACCAAAAAACTTTTTGAGGAAATAATTTTTATATTAGTTGCCACCAAGAAGACTAACTGGCGGGCAGCATCAAATAAATGATATGACACTGAAACCAAATGTAAATATATTCACCAATTCATTTCTTTCACAACCTTAAGCCCACGTAGGGCCACGGCCAAAGGCTAAATCTTCTAAATATAAGAGTGACAAAGCTTATATATAAGGCACAAGACCTTCATGCAGATGATGGGGGACTCTCTCTCTCTCTCCCCCCTCTATGTGAACGGATGAGATGACTTCAAACAACAAACCAGTATGACTTAATCCAGCCAACATCTAAGAAGAATTCAAAAGGCAATATGACTTAATCCAGCCGGTATGACTTTAACTGTTGTTTGAACAAGTACATACCACTATACCAGTATCAGAAAAATCATGAACAAATACAGATTGGATCTATGTATCGAAAAACAAACTATAATATAACTAACAAGCACTTTTGACGCATAAAATGACATTTCTATACCAAAAGATAGTAATCCATGGTGGAAGGCCAACAGAAAAAACAAAAAGGCTAGGCCACCAAAACTAATACCGATCAATTCTCTCTATTGATTCCTCGATCAATGCTATGTACCAGCGGCAGACCAATGGTGCAGATAATTAATCTACATTGTGAGTTATTCGACCAAGTATTGCCCATGTAACGAAATTCTTCTATGTTGCTCAAACTGTAAATATCTTCCTCACCTTCTTAATGTTCCTCCGGCAGATGGGGCAAGTACCTGCTAGCTCGGCAATCCTGCAGAGTTCAGAACAAGTCATACATCAATAATTTTGAATCAGCATTGCCTTTCTATTGTGTCAATACTGGCACTACATTACAGTAGGGGTAAAGCAAACCAGTCACCAGTTTGGAGAGGGACAGTTTATAGGCATACTAAGTCAAAACAATATTTCATTATAACTTCTTGGAGCAAGACCACATAGCCATAAGAGCCAACTCAGTCCCAGAACTTTTTCAGTGGGCTCATCACACAGACAATTGCTGCAGGACTTGGTCACGTGCAGATTTTCTACCAGCATGGCTTGGGGTAGGTTAGGTTTATCTGGAAGTACTAGAGCTATATCATCATCATCTAATTTCAACGGAAGTACTTAAAAGCACCACACTAATGGTCCATTTGATTCATGGATTTAGTGAGGGAAAGGAAAATACGATGTGAAGTAAATCAATTTCTTTTGTTTGGTTACTGTGGAAAATACGAGGGGAATTGTCTTTCCTTTACCTTTTCCTTTCTTTTTCCCATTTCCCTCCTAAGGAAACCTAAATTTGAATTCCAATGGACGTAAAATATGTCTTGGTTTCAGCATATGATTATCTTTCTTATTCAATGCCACAACATGGATTTTCCATATCATCATTGTACATATTCCAATCAAACATATGCATTTCATATTGCAATTTTTTTACTCAAATGTTGCATGCCTCATGGTGACTAGTTATCAAATTTAAAACCCCTTCCAGGGTTAGGGCAGGGTTGGTCCCAAAATGGTTAATGAGAGGTTGGCACAGCTCCACCATCGTCCCTGTTTTTAACACAAATATGTTGGCATGAAGCACTCCAAAATTTTCATTTGTGTTTAGTTACCTTGTTCCACATGCAAAACAAGCCACACAGTGCCCACATGGTAGAAAGAAACTGTCCCTAGGAGCATCAAAGCAAATTGCACAAAGACGCCGGATATTATTATTGTATTCACCATCTTTCGGGGGCTTCCCCTCCAGTGAACCCACTGCCAATCCATCTTCAGGATCTTCATCTTCTTGTGAGAGAGAATCATAAGATGAACCCCAACTCGAGAGATCATCATCTTTGCGTGAAAGTAAAGGGGCTCTCTCAGATCGCATCTCCCCAAATTGATATCTGGTTCCTTCTTCACGGGTGCATTGGAAATTGTTCAAAAAATGGAAGGCTAATAACATGAGGACAGTCATTCCGCCTACAAACACGAAATTAAGAAAATTTAGAAAATCAATATATTAAGGTTTTGTTTTGAGAATAAAATGAAGATAAAAGTATACCAATGCCAACAATATATGTGACCCATTGAGGTCCATAGGAAACTTTAACGTACCACTCATTGCTAGATGAACCCTGAAGAAACCAAAAATAGCCTTGTTTAATGCACATTTTGAAGTTGTTAATCAAGGAAAAAAAATATGTATTTACTCCAAAGGAAGGGTGAGAGGATGCTGCTCTATCCCATGTTTCTGGTTAGAACATGAGATTGGAACCTGCCACCATTCCAGGGTGATCTTGTGTTTAATAGTTGACCGGATCTCTGGTCAGCACCGTCTGATATACCTTCTGGACATCTTTCAAACATACAAACTGTCCAGCTAGAAACGTATGGCTAATTATGCAAATTGGAAATAGAATAGAACCCCTACATATTTAATATTCATCATCAGCATCCATGGACAAATGCATGTCATTTTTGTCAAACAAGGCAGGGAAAACTACCTGTTCCCATCATCTTATTGTCAAAATTTGTCCATTTGTATTATCTCAGACCTCAAATATGATAAGCTTTCTATAGCTTCAAAATTGAGGTTATATTACAAGGAATGATTTCAAAATATCCAGACTGCAATACTGTTAATTTAAGATTATCAGCCAAGAGAAATGCACAATTGGAATTTCATAGCTCATTTGTCGTTTTTAAGAATGTTTCCCTTAAAAGCACTCCAAACAAAGAGAAATGTCATGAGAAAATAACAGGATTACCTGTTCTGGACTAGGAGAGGTTAAGAGAGCAGCATTTCCATTGGGGAAGAACACATTCAAACGACATGAGCCCTGAGCTAAACTACATGTATAATAAGCCTCAGTTGCATTATACAGGAAAGCCTTTACTCTGATGTTTAATTGCACCTGTTTAACATACAGTTCAGTGCCAATAAATAAGGTAAATTGGTCCTTTCCAAAAATAAAAAAAATACAAAAACTGGAGAGAAAGGAACAAAGCATCAAACTTGCTTAAAAAATACAAGAATCTCCCAATCTAGTACTTCAAAGATTTTTTAGAAAATATTAGGGCACCAGGTGGGAGCAGTTTGGATTCACATTTCCAGCTTTATGGGAGTTAAAATTGGTAAGCAATTAGCTTCCATGAAACTTAGGGTCCACCAATTCAACATTTGAGAGCTGGAAGCCACACCTATTGAGGTTCCTATACTAATGCAGGGTTTACTACTTGGACGTAGATAACATGCACGATTATTGATAGGAGGGTTGTTGACAAGTCGAAGCAACTCACCACCTGTTTAAATTAACTATGTATTAGTTTAAATTTTAACTCCTTTAGTGATAGAGGATTTTTGAGTAATTAATACACATAAATAACCATATATGCACACATTAAAATAATATACACACAAGCACGTGTCCACAGGCAGCATAGTTGTATCAATTTGTATCGAGGCCTGTTTACCATCTAAATAATGTTCAAAATCAGCAGTTTTGTGCTCCCATCAGCACTCTAGCCCACACTGTTACAATATGCAGGAGTTATTAGAAAGTTTACCAATACAACAGAACAAACTATAGGGCCGCTTAATCCAGTAGTTTCTGCATTCCCTAAGGCCGGAAATTATATGGGCCTGTAGTTTCTGCTCTGAAATCTGAAGATTCAGCCTGTAGTATTGTTCTGTGCATTGGCTAAATTGTGAATGCCTAAATAGTGCTTGAACTTGAATGCCTAAATTGTGATTTTATACATTGCTTTGATATTATGAAACTCTATACATTTTAGAATTATTGTTGTAGGAAAGTGTGAAAAAAATTTAAAATTTTTTTATGATCTTTTTTCATATTTTTTGCGAATTTAATTTCTTATTAATATTATTTAATAAATATATTCCGGTCGAACTAGTGACCTGTGACCTAGTCATTTTTCCGATTTGATGAACGATTTGAGTTTTAAAACATCGCTCAAAACCAAGAAAAAGAATGTCAAGGACATTCAACTTCTGTACCTGGTAATATAAGAGTTAACAGATCCATGGATCTAATTATCTTAAGCAATTCTGTAGCTGATAATTCAAAGCCCAAAAGTAACTCAATCAACACCAAATCTATAGAATAAGATACATTTTTAACATTACCTCTACTTCTTCCAACTTTAAGTTACCCACTGCAACATAGTAACTAGAAGACTTCGAAATATCCTGTTGGATCATACCACTTCCTGTGGAGAAGCAGTAACCTATGTCAGTATAAACATAACATAAACCAAACACATTTACTTTTCAGTTTTCCATCTCACCACGAATGATGTTCCATGATAAGGTGGTATTAGGATAAGATGGATCCTCGAGCCATTGAGCAAATCCTTCACTCCCTGCAATATCCCAGATATGAAATGTTATTAAAATAATAAACACAACTACTTTTTTTGGTAAGATAATAAACACAACTACTACAGTTGACCAAAGCATCACAGTGACTTATTGCTCAAAGTAGAAAAAAAGTTAGAAAAACGCATCAAGCAGAGCATAAGCATATTAATGCATGTAGGTGATGTGATGATGAAGTACGATTCATACCGGATGGTGATTATTCATAGGATAGCTAGGGATACCTAAAGTGATGCAGCGAGGAGAAAGCTCAGGCAATAGAGAGAGAGAGAGAGAGAGAGAGAGAGAGAGAGAGAGAGAGAGAGAGAGAACAGGGTGGTGAGTACTGGATTGATGAGAGGAGCTCAAAAAGTACCTCCCAATAACAATACCTAATACAGTAAGATATGTCAGTTCATTTTAGGGCATTGCTATTTATAATAATCAATTCACGTGATTACCACAAGACCACATGATAGCCTGATAGTCACACATGGGCAGTTATGTGAGCGGTGACTCCATGTGTCCCAGAAGGTATTAGAAGAATCTCTCATTTTCTAGGACTAAAGTTATTATGGAAGCAACGTGAAGTAAACCGACAACTTTAAGTTTAACCAAGCCACTTAACCTTAAGAATCCCGTTGAATGGACCATAGCGCAGCCTGGATGGTCACACCATAGACGTGCACCAAGCCCAAAGGACTCCCTAAGGTCTAACCCTACCTTTAGGCAACCACGAAGTGGGAGGGTGAAAGTTATGTGAGAGTAGATGTGCTCATGAGCTGGGCTAAGGAAATGACATATGCTCGACCTAGGATAGTGTAGCTCACCTAGAGAGTAACTAAACTCAATCAAGAGGAGCAATTTTCAAAATTACTTTGCTAGTATCAAATGACCACAGCCACAAAGTGCTTATAAATCAAGATATAGAGAGAGGACATGGTAGAAAACTCAAGAAGAGCTCATTCCAATAAAGGCATAGTGAGGAAATCACTCCAACTCACTCGGAGGAGGTACCCTAAGATCACCCTGACTCACTAGGAGGAGATAGCCTTGTTAGTGTCCCTTGCCTAGGTCTCAAGCTAAGGCACAAAGACATGTAATTAGTTGACGTGCCAAGAAGTGATTAGGTGACATGTAATCCACATTGTACAACTATCCAGCTCATGACCAATAGAATATTTCCAGATGGACGAGGTAACCATTGCCTATAGTTTTCCCCCTGCATGCGTGCATCTCATGAGTGAGTGGTAAATGAACTTGTTAGTTTGTCTGAATTCAATTTCTCTTAGCTGCTTTTTTTTTTTTTTTGAGTGGTAATTATTACTTTTATTTTTAATCATCTCTTATTCTCTCTGTTTCAGTGTTACTCTCAGCCAAAGACAAAAAGATTTCAGATTAAAGCTCTGTTTCTCCCTGATTTCTATACCAAGAAGATATAAGATTTTCTCTCTCAAAGCTGCAACTATGTAAGATTTGTATATACTTTCCTGTCGATTTGAACATGAAAATATTTGTAAGATTTCAGATTTCAGATTTCAGACTTTTTTCTTTAAGATATGAACATGAAAATGTACTTTCCTGTAGAGTCTAGACTGTTATGTTACTAAAAAATTAAAAATTGATGCCCTTTTTGGCTGCTGAGGTGATAAATTTATGGAAATATGGAATCATTCAATAATTTGAATGGAAATGATGGATTAAATAATTTGGATTTTTTAGATTCAATTTTCTTTACAGTAATTAAAATGGTGTCAAAGTAAGATTCAAATTGTTTTTTCCCTTTTCATGTCCTATGGCAATCAAATGGAGTATTAAAGGTTTTTGAGTCTGTAAGCTTGCATCTGGAAATGAGGAATTCAATAATTTGGATTTTTTAGAAACTGATTTCTATGGAATTTCTTCAGTTGTTGACTATATGCCCCTAAATCCATCATCCTTTTCACAGTAATTAAAAATTTTCAACTATAGTTTATTTACAGTAACTAAAATTTTGCAGACTGAGCATGAGCATCTAAGAAGCACAGATACGGATATGGGACATGGATATGACATGACATAGACATGCAAACACGTCATTTTTTAAAAAAGTAGGACGCGGACACGCCAGGGACACGTTGAATATATAGTTTTTATTTTTATTTTTTATATGACTATAAAATAAAAAACTAACGTTATTTCAATTAAAATTTGTATAACAGTACACAAATCACAAAAATATTACTAATATAACAAAGTTATTAAATAAAAATTCAAAAACTTCTACATTTAATCATCATTCAAGTTCCGAGACAAATTTACTAATTATTATATAGAATATATATATATATATATATGTATGTATGTGTGTGTGTGTGTGTATATAACTAAAAAAGAACTAAAGAGAAGAAGAGAAAAAGAGGAAAAATCTAATAAAAAGAAGAAAAATAGAAAACGTGTCCATAATGTGTTGTAAATTCAGAAAACATAAAAAAATTTAGACTCTTTTTTTTGCATGTTCGACATGTGTCCGGAAAGTGTCTGAGAGTGTTAGTGTCCAATACATGTTTGACATGGACACGTAATCCAAAGTAGAGTATCCGTGCTTTATAGATGAGCATCAAAATTCTGCTTATTTGCTAATTTAGTTTATTTTCTACTAATTAATATTTTCTAATATAGAATAAACAAGTTAAATGGGTCATGTTAAGCTTGTTGTCAGCTATGTCAGGTTACATGGGTCAATCCTAACACAAGCTATTTCCTAAATGGATTACATGGGTAAGCCGTAAGCCTCATGTCACCCATTTATTATTCTAGTTGTATTAAGGTTGAGAAGTTTGACATGACAAATTAATTGTTCTGTGTTCATGTTAACCCATATTTTCTAATATTACACGATTGATACCCCTAGCTCCAATGGATCTGTGGGTTGAGGTCAGATATAGGACAAAGGTTTGTCAGGCTAAGGTGCTATCACTATAGTGCCGAATGCTAATATTCTTCCTACTAGTCAAATATGGCTTTTCCCTTAAGAGAGCTAAAAGGTTAGTTAATCTTTGTGAGAGCTAGTATAAACCTCCGAAGGTACGAAACTTTGCCCTAGGAAACTCTTAAGTTGCTTTAGGTCACAACATGTCCCTTATCGCAGTATTCTTAGCGAGATAAGACGTAGTAATAAACAATGCATCCCAGAAACCTCCTACAGTGACCCCAAGAGCACAATCAAAAGGGTTCATCTTTCAGTTATACCATTTTGCATCTTTCAAAAACTTTGCACAAGCCTGTGAGTGATCCTACTCTATGGTAGATTTAACAACCATATCATTAACATAAAACACCATATTCTTGTGGAGCATGTTGTGAAAAATGGAGGTCATTCTTCAAGCCAAATGGCACGACTATATAGTTAAAGTTTCCAATGGGCATTCTAAAAGTAGGATTTGAAGTATCACTAGCATCCATTTTTATCTAAATGTACTGCTAAAGCCATCCATAAAGGAAAACATTTGGTTCCCCATGGTAACATCAATAAGTTTATCTACAATTGGTAGAGGAAAGTCATCTTTGGAAATGCCTTATTGAGGCTGTCGAAGTCCACACACACCCCTAATCTGGTTGTCTTCTTTTTAATTGGAACCACATTAGCAAGCTGGTTAGATATTGTATGGACTTGATGAACAACCCCCCCCCCCCCCCCCACCCCTCTTACAATAGCTTTTCAATCTTTGACTTTATTTTGAAGTTTTAGCTTAGACCTGACAATTCATGCACCTTGCTTAACAAAGATTTCGTGGGAGTTAATGAGTCTATGCAAGCTGACTTTTGGATCCATCTTAGGAATCTATTAATACTCTGAAGTGGAAACATCTGAATATTCTTGGAGCAAGGAGATTAGTGCTTCTTTTTGCGGAAGGGGGAGATCTTGCAAATGAAGATAGCCTGAGGTACTCTATTCCCAGAAGTGAGGTTAACTTCCTCTAGCTTCTATTTCTGGGGTTGAGTGCCATCCTGTAAGCATTCTGGTGCAGACTTAGCCTCCTGAATCACTTACTACAATTCAGCATTACAACATTCAAATTGGGGTTTGGCTTGGTAGAAGTTGCCAACCCTGAAGACTGTCGTCAATGGTAGACAACCTTCCCATTAGGGAGTTGCACGTGAACCACCTTTGGCTCTCCTAGGGACCCTCTTTGCATCTTCCTTTACCTATTGGCTGGAAAGTTCTCTTTTTGAGCATCCTTCCATTTAGGAATAGGAGTGGAAAAAATGGTAGATGAGGATGCTTCATCTTCGTCAGCAAACTTTGTGTATAGAATACAATCGCTATAGTATGCCTCGTGCTTTGAAAAGGAGCAAAGGGAAGCATACACAGTAACCATCTTGTTGCTAAGAATGCCCTTTCCACATTGATTGTACGTGCGTGGCATAAAAGGCAAAATGATGCATTTCCAAGTACTTCCAAGGAGGACATGGTACATTTTCTCTGAATTTAGTGTGGAACAACTTTGAGATTCATATTAATATAGCCCAAATTGTTTTATGCCATGCTTTTGAAACCTAAGATGGTGATGGAGTGTTTTATCAAGTCTTCCTAGGTGAAGCTTGTAGCTCTGAAAATAGAGACAAGCTTGATGTTGAATGACCCTCCACCATCCATTAAATTCCCTTAGAATTTTCACTCCATTGATAACAACTGGAATATAATGAGGGTGGTTGTGATGGTATGGAACTTGTCTTGTTGATGACAACTGGAACATAATGAGGGTGGCTGTGATGCTATGGAACTTATCTCATAAAGTCTAAAAAAGTGATGGTTATGTAAGCCTCCTTCACAGTCCAATGCAATAAGCCATCAATAGCCACACAAGTTTCATTGTTCTCCACAGTGATTTATAGGACGACCTTTGTTGCTTCTATGAAATATACGAATTTCGGTTGATATAAAAACTAATGATAGAATTATCTACCAAGAGTACAAAAGACATTTATATCAGATTTTAATGAATTAAATCTCAAATTTAATTAATAAGGAATGCAAATTAAATAAACTTACTCATCTCTAATTATTATCGAAGAAATCCTCTTGTAAATTACTAAAACTATGGATTCATACATAGATCAAGTCAACCACAACAATAATCAAACAAATAAATAAATCTAAACAATAAGCTGAGACTTTACATGGGCACTACCTGCAAAAGAGTCCACTAATCAACTAAGAAAACAATACAAGTCTACAAAGACAAATTCCCAAATAATTAACCTACCAATGTCTTGTGGATTACCACTAGTCTATTTGCAAAATTTTCTTCTCATCGCCTATCAAACTCCTTGATTAGCCTTCTACAACCACAACACCACCCACAATCCACAAATCCACAACCTTCAGTAGTGTGCAACTTCATGGGCAATGAATATATGTGCGTAACCCAATATATGTACCACCTGACACTAGGTATATAGCATTTTTCCACAAGGTATTGACCGACCTTGCTATATATGAAATATTGAAGCTATGAATCTCTCAATTGATCTATATGCTTCAAGAGACGAGGGTTTCTTACGTGAGACACGACAAGGTCCTATATATACTAAAACTATGCAAAAACCTAATCCAATTCGGAAAATTATTTTTGTAACCAATCAAAAACCAATTTTCATCGACGTGCATTCGAACGAAGTACTTAGACATTCGGATGAGACTTTCATTTGGATAGGACTTAGGTTCATTCAAATGGGATTGCGACATTCAATTTCACACCACTGTTCAAACGAAACTAAGGTGTGTTTGGACGGACGGCCTTCTGTTTTCACATATCAAGTCATGTCAATTAAAATAAGTTCAGAATATAATTTTAATGCCTTTTAAGGGTCAAATCTAGCCTATTTTCAAAATTAAACTTCACTGATAGCTATTCTAAACATTCAAGTTCAATTCTAAATTTCCTACAATCCAAAAGTCATATGCCTATTGTGTAATGCATGACAACATTACCTCGAATTATACAGTTCAAATGTGCTCATACTTGTGAGACTTCTTGAGTCTTCAAATTAAGATTAGCGATATCCACATGACTTAACTTGACTCAACAACTACAAGTCTAAAGAATTAAAAAAATTGGAAACATAAAAATTACAAGATTTTTCCTCACAACTTCCAATCTAAAGAAGGGACTAAAGCTCAGATGGTCAAAGAACCACTAGAATTTCATGTTATGTTGCAACTTGTGGGCTTGCTCATTTGTAAATGTCGTGGCTTCAAAATGTGCCTCAGTCAGCTTACCTATTGCAATTTCCTCAATATTGTCATAATAAGAGACCATCATTGCAGCTTTGTCTAGATCACCATATAGAGGTAAGAGATCTTCTTCAATCTCATCCATGTCTGTGAGTTGAAGCTCTTTGCTTGCAATCTTTTTTTGAAAAAATGCTTCAAAGAGCTCAACAATCTTTCAAAGGATGCCTAACAGCTTGGTGAAAGGGATAATAACGGGCTTTTTGCTTGTCTTGTAGGAGTTGTTCATGATTGAGTAATTCAATGAATTTGTCTGTGACCACTATTTCAGTACAACTTGCACCTCTTTTAGCTCACATGGGAATTCTTGTGGTGCTTCTTGTGATTGTCACTACTTGAACCCACCTCTTTTGCAGCAAAGGCGAAAGAGTCTCTTGGTGGTAAGTTTGACGATGGATTTTATATCTACCACTGCTTTAGGAATTCACCTAGAAATTTCTACTATGTGAGAGAAAGTCTCAATTTCATTGTTCATCAAATGCAGATTATAGTCTTTCATCATTCCATCAATGCCAATTTTATGAAGCTCAAACTCAAAAACTGGGTCATAACAAACAAGATAGCTCCCTCTAAAGCGTTTGACGTATGTCAAAAGGTTTTCATTGGGCTTCTGGGTGAGTTTTTGAGAGGGATAATTTGGTGAGGTAGTCCTTTACATTGAAAGATTTGGCATGAAACTTCCAGACCATTTCCTCCCAAGAGTTGATTGAACCTTCAAGAAGATGTGTGTACAAAGTGAAGGCCCTGTTTATGAGGGATTTAGAAAATCCCCTGAGCCAAAGCTCTCAACAAGACAGGGGTTATGCTCAAAGCTAAGAGCACGGATACGGACACGGGACACAGATACGACACGACACGGACATGCAGACACGTTAGTTCTCAAAAAAGTAGGACACAGACACGTTAGGGACACGTTGAATATATATAAATTTTTTATATTTTTATATGACCATATAATAAAAACCTAATATTATTTTAATTAAAATTGACATAAAAACACACAAATTTAAAAAATATTATTAAGATATTAAAATAACAAAGTCATTAAATGAAAAATAAATAACTTTTTCATTTTATCATCAATCTTCATGATTCAAGTGTTTGGACACGTGTCCGAGAGTGTCAGTGTCCAACACGAACATGAGAGCCAAAATAGAGTGTCCGTGCTTCATAAGCTCAAAGAAACTACCCTTTTTGCCATTATAACGAATAAACTTGGGAGGGCTACACCGCTCAGAGTAAGGCATTGAGACAATCTCAATACGGTAAGAGGATTTGAAATCAATAGAAGGGATGTTGAGCTTTCGTTGCTACTTCTTTCTGCACATCCTGGAGTGGGAGATTGCTTACAAGAACAGGAACAGGGTTGAAGGAAGGAGTAGCCAAAGGTGGTGCAAGAGTGGAGGCAATACCCATTAGTGGAAGGTTTTTCTCATTGGTGTAGGGTTGTGAACTGTCTCAATTTGGTAATGCAGGAAATTAGGGTTTAAAAGGAGGTTGTACTGGTGGTTGAGACTGTGAATTAGGTTGCGTGTTAAGGAGAGCTTCAAGGATGAGTTGCTGAGTTTGTCGAATGCTTTGTTGCGTCTAATGCATGGTGTAAAGGTTCAATAAGAGGGCCTCATTGACATTCCTCTGAGGAAGGAAACTATAAACAGAGGAAGCCTGGTTCTCAGACAGGGCTATGAAATTGAACATTTTTAAGAAGCCTACCCTTGCTCAAGAGTTGGATCTCCATGAGAATGTCCACTTTGAAGTATTGGTGCCATTGTACATGAATCCCATTCCTCAGAAAAGTCTCCAAAATGTAAGTGATAGTGGATATGAAGGAGGATTCGTACCAGAGTGATGATTATAGGTAAGATAGCTAGGGAATCCTGAGGTGATGTAGCAGGGAAAAGGCTAAGGCAAACAAGAGAGAAAGAGATTATGGCAGTGAGTATAGAGTTGATGCGAGAATCTCAAAGAGGAGTGCATCCCATGCATGGACGATACCTAATATAGTAAGTGATGTCAGTTCGTTCTAGGACATTACTATTTATAATAGTCGGTGCAGGTGATTCCTCAAAAGTACATGATAGACGCACATTTGTAGTTATGTGATCTGTGTCGCCACCCTCAATCAGTAGAGAATTGAGCTATAAAGCTATGTTGAGTCAAGTAAACAGGAAATCAGGTTTCTCTCTTAAGCCAATTTTTGTATTCCAACGAATGCTCAAGCCTCATTTCTATAATAAAAAGTTTATTTCTATAATATATATTCAATTTACACTTCCTTACTTCACGAACGAAAATTTACATAAACCTATAATTAATTTCATTTAACAGTTTTACTACATCTACAACCAAATCTTTCAAACTTGTTTCCTCCTCAGTATAAAGTAAAGAACACAACTACAGAGGATATCACGAAATGTAAGAGTGCAATTAGGTCCAATTTGACCTTACACAACTACAGAGGACATAACGTAATGTAAGAGTGCAATTAGGTCAAATTTGACCTTCTTATAGGATGGAAAGGGCTGGGTAAGAAATGGTCCCCTGTAGCCAACAAAGATTCCAAAACTTGGCCATTCAATTCTGCTTAAGAAGCTTAGAAGGTTGTGGCAAAGAATCACTCACATAAACACCTTGTAAGCAAGAGCCTAACTGGGTTTAATCAAAAACTAAAACAGCTGATGCTTCCATGCAATGGCTAACTATCAGCAGTCTGTAGTGCGAGAAATATAAGTTTGTTTCAGTTTGATTTAGGGGGAACGGTGGACAGAAAATACTTGTAGATTTTAAATAGGGGTCGCTAATGGTTGCTTGAAAAATTAAAAAGCAATAAAATTCTCAGATGAAAAAGATACATAACCGCAAAAACTCCGAGATATATAAGAACCAAAATGTCCTCCAGTTCTCCCTGACGCTTAACAATCATGAACAGCAGCAAATGGATAAATTGAAAGGTGACTTCTAAGAGAATAAATGAAGTAGCATATTCATTCCAAGCATAATCTACATTTCCAATTATTTTTGTTTTGAGAGGCCCATTCTTTATCATTATTATTTAGATTCTAAGAACTGCCAACGATCTTTATTGACAAAAATATACCAAAGGGGATGCATGCTCATGCAAGCAATTGGCTTGTAGCCCATTAAGGACATCCCATCGATTATGAAAGACTCAATTGTAATTATGTAGAATTTAAAAGTACAAATCGATCATCATGGATGAGGTCTTTAAAGGACATGGGAGTTATCACAACAACTGCCGGTGGTATGGATCTCTATTAGGGTTTCATGAAATACATTTTTTTTGACATTGTTAGTTGATTTCTGTTGTAATGGTGTTACAATTTTCAGTGATGCAGCCAACTCATGATGCCCATTTGAACATAAAATCACAAATGAAACACAAATGCAATGCTATTATCATGACCTTCAAACATGAGTTAGTTTAATTCTATTAAATGTATAAATGAAAAAGACTAGCAAAGTTGATGAAGCCCTAGTTTGTTGAAGAATTTATGCTCAAGAAATTCAAACATACCTTTGGCAATTATAAGGATTAGAGGATATGGAATTGGGGAGTTCACACTGTACGAAATATTTATTTGTGATCCCTCATTCAAAGTATATAACCACTCCTGTAGCATAAGAAATGAATTAACTCTACTAACATTAGCCAGAGGATAAAAAGGTTCAGGAGCAAACTCAATGAAATAACTTGCCTTATGAGAACCGGAAGGCAGAGAGGCACTATGAGTTTCAGACCAAGTGGTTACAACATCAGGGGAAGGAGTTTTATATAATCCATATAACATGGGCACAGTTTGTGCCTCATCTAATTCTTCCACCTGGTAAAAGCAAACTCATTTTACAACACAGACACCAAAAAGGACTACTAATGAGAATACTATGAGCGGCGTTAAATTACCTTTATATAATCAACGAACCATGGATTTGGTTGTATTAGAAGCGAGCAATTCGGGCCAAGTCGCAAATTCGCAGAACCGTATACCCCCAAAATCAGAGTCAAAGATACTGAAATGAAAATTAAAACAAATTCAAAACCAGACAAAATTCACAGAGCCGTACACTTCCATCACCAGAGTAAAAAATACTGGAATGAAATTTAACACAAATTCAAAACCAAACAAACTCAAATTGACCACTCTTTAAGCAATCAGCAATCATTACCCCATATATGCATGTATATATAGAAAGAGAAAGATCAAAGTTTAATTGGACGGACCAAAGAACCAAAAAGTGAGGACAACGACGATGCAAGACCAGGTATCGTCTCTGATAAATGTCGATGTCTCCTCATCGGTCGTGGGGAAGTGTGCATGATAAGAAACGGTATTCTGTTGTTGAACCAGCTGTTGAGGTTGATAATGATGATCCTCCTCCTCCTCTTCCTCTCGAAGCTGCGAAGGGAAAGAGGACGTCGATGCAACACCTAAAGATTCCCTATTCGTTGCAGAAGCCAACAAGGAAGTGTGATATGGTTCCTCCATCCTGAGAAAATCTAGAGAGAGAGTGCGTGAGAGAAAAATATCAGAATTGGAGGAGATGGAAGGGGATTGACCAAAACCATTACCCTAACCCTAGTTCTGATATAAAATACCTTGGAAAATCGGTAAGAATCCATTGAAGAACAAAGAGGGGAGGATGAGTGACTTAAATTTTCACCAATAAGTCGTTTGGGTGTTCTGCTTCGGACTGGTAGTTGTGAGTTGGGAGCTGAGTGACGGTTAGCTGAATTCTGATACTCTACGGTGCAACATATGTTGTTGACAAGGATTAACCAATGGGCGAGGGATACATATAGGCCTTCCCTATATCTGAGCTCTTGATAGCATATGATGCGGACAAGGCTCCTCTTGTTGCTTTTTCCCACTATTTTCGTCAGATACCTTACATACTTTGGCTGTATTTGAATAATGATTCAGGTATAATTTTTTTAAAAGAAATTTTAAAATTTTTATAATTAATATTTTAAAAATTATAAAATATATTTAAATATAATAATTTAAATTTTAAAAAATTAAAAAAATTAATTTCAAAACGCGTATCCCGTGTTTTAAAATTAAAAATTTATTTTTAAAAACATAACCAAACAAAACCTTTGTTTTTTACAACCCCAAGTATTTTTAAATTTTTTTTTAACTTCAATCGAGGAGTTTTAAATTTATTTCTCGAATTCATACAGTTTTTAAACTCGTATATTCAATATGTAATTTTGTTAAAAAATTAATTTCAAAATTACATCTAAATTTTTTTTTACTTGATTCAAATAGTTTTAAATTTATTTCTTGAACTTATGCAAATTTCAAACTCGTATATTTAATATGTGATTCTGTTAAAAAATTAGTTTTAAAATCGCATTTCTAAAATACGATTTTAAAAACTGCATGAATTTGGATAATAAATTTATAAGATTTAGAAAAACATTGATGGAGTCAAAAACTCCATTCCATACATATCATATGATGAATCTACAATTAAACAAAAGAAAAAAAATTTATAGGGGGTTATATAATATTTGATTTGGGTTCATTTGTAATTTTGTATTTAAGTCGTTGTTTTTTTAAAAATGATTTGGAAAACATACTTATTTGGCCACACTCTTAAACATATTTTTGTATTATTACTTTCCAAAACGTGGAAAAAGCTCTTCCAAACACCTATTTGAGATTTTTAAGAAAAGAAAGAAAGAAAAACAAAGAACAAGAAAGATGTTAAAAGCATCAATGAGAAAAGAATATTAGAAAATGAAGGAACATTAAATAAATATATTTTTTATGTGTTCGGTTAGAATGAATAATTCAAGGAACTTAAAGTTTTAAATATAACTCGATAAATATTAATCAATTGTGTCCAATCAATTTATGCATCTCTTATAAAATTATTGTGAAAACCTTAGTTGATTGGTTGAAAATCATACACAAAGTGCATTTATTCTAGGTCAATTGATAATGAACAATGTCATTCTTACTTATAGGTGGCTTGTTTCATTTTTTGAAAAATCATAACCATAGAAATAAGAATTATACAGTGCTGAAACTTGATATAAGAAAAGCTTATGATCGAGTTGAATGGTCTTTTCTTTGTGTAATGATGGTGAAGCTTGGGTTTGCATATCATTGGGTTTGATGGAAAATGGAGTATATCTCTAAAGTCACTTATTCAGTTTTTATTAATGGGTGAGTAAGGGTAAGATCTACTCCGCAGAATCTCGATAAAGTGACTTTTATCTCCATATATCTTTCTCTTTTGGTGAAGCGGCTCACTTTGATGTTCTAATATGATGAGAGAAACAACATGATATGGATTACCATGATTTATAGGAGTTGTCTGTAGAGACCCAAAAAATTATCAGAGGACATTTTAGTACTTTTTTATTCTGAATCAAAGGAAAATAATTAATTTAATCATAACGAGTTAACTAAATTATAAAAAAATGAATTATTAGTGATTAATATGATAGTGTGAGATTAAGAGAAAAATTTTAAAATTTATTCGGGACTGGTGTAGTGGGGCCACACAGTTGAATCCAAGACGCAAATAAGTATGAAAACTTTATCGTTTGAATTTGGAGAGATGGAGGACGTATTTTGAATTTGTGTGTCTAAATTAGCTAGCATGTCAATTTCAGTACAATTCCAATATAGTTGAATTTCGAGGGCTTGTGTGCACGCGCGTGGCAGATTGATCACGTGGCACCTCATTTAACGTGCAAAACTTTTCAAGAAAGTATAATACAACTTCTTAGACAATGTCATATGGCACATTGTTATTGGCCAATAAGGAATCTTAAGTAAGAGGTGATATTGTGTATGCTAGTGCACCATGGTGTGTGCGTGGGAGAGGGGTGAGTCATTTGATGATAACAAGATTCCAAAAATAGGCGAAACAATTCTTTTTATCTTTTCCCTCTTAGTTGAACCTTCCTTACATTTTTTAAATTCCATCTCTCTCTCTCTCTCTCTCTCTCTCTCTCTCTTTTTCCCTTTCATGGATATACATATACGAGTGCGTATATGTATATATATATATATATATATATATTTCTGTATGTGTGTGGGAGGGGGTATGTTTGTGACGACAAACACAATGAAGAAGAAAAAGAGGAATGATGAAAAAGATTAAGGCTAAATAGTGAGTTGGTGACAACCATAGTGGAAGTTTCTCTCTCTAGACAAGCTCTTTCTCTCTATAGCCATGGAAGCTTAGAAACAAGAGGTAGGGGCTCTTAAACCTTGCATGTAGTCTAAGTTAAAGTAAAATGCATACTTGTGTTATTTGGCTATGCCTTGACATATTTTGGCAATCTGCATATGAATGTATATATAATCACATAGTGGTGGCTAGGGAGACCCATGAGCCACATGTGTTTTGTCACGCCCAAAATTTTCATAAACTCGAGGTGTGAATGAGAATAATAAAATAAAATAATTAAATTAATATATTTATTTTTAATTAGCTTTTACTTGTTAATCTCCAAGATCATGTCTTATAATGGGTTAAAGTG
The DNA here is from genome assembly GCA_008638375.1 of Nyssa sinensis. Taxonomy (NCBI): domain Eukaryota; kingdom Viridiplantae; phylum Streptophyta; class Magnoliopsida; order Cornales; family Nyssaceae; genus Nyssa; species Nyssa sinensis. The sequence goes on from CM018050.1 coordinate 12,551,233, forward strand.
TAGGCTAAACATAGCCTAGGTGCTTTCATAACCCAACTTCAAAGTAGTGACCAAGCATGGTCTGAGTGGTTGCTTAGCATAGCCTAAAATGATGACAAAGCATGGTCAAGGTTGGTGGCCCAATAAAGGTCAAATATTTCTCTAAGTAGTGACCAAACATGGTCTCAAAGGGTAATCAAACATGGCTTAGGGATTGGCCAAACATGGCCCAAGGTGATCGGCCAACATGGCCTAAGGCAAGTGGCCAACGGCTGGTGGCAAGGGGGTGTAAAGGGGCTGGGCGCACAGGGGTGCAGGGCTGGCACTGCGTGTGAGAGACGCGTGGGCACTTGGGGAGCAAACGCGGGTGTAGAGGGGGCAGCCAGGGGCGTGGGCTGGCTGTTGCTTGCTAGTTTGCTATAACTGTAGCTACAGTGTAATTGCAGTAACCTATTTTCTTCATTTTCTGAAATTTTTTCCAAAGTACTGCAAGCTAACTTTTCTAATTTTTAACCTACTTCCTCAAGTTTTTTAACTCCCACTTTTTGGCACTCTTCCTATTTATATATGGGGTATTTTATACACCCAATAACTCTTTTTAATTCACAAAATTTTGACATGATCTCCTTTATTTTCTAAGCATTTTTCACATAATATTTTACAACATAATCCACCACTCTTAAACTAACTACCAAACTACATCCTCTTACTTAACTAAACCATTCATACATAATTTAAACAACAAAGCCATTCATACATAATTTAAAACATACATCCACCATATATATATATATGTAAATACTTGAAGCTTAAGTGTCATGAGCTCCATGCTCATTACAAATTTATGACCTTGCCTATTGTTTCAATGTATACAAAATTTTACAAGTTAATACATATGTCTTAGGGCTTATGCCCTCATACAACCAAAAATATGCCCCAAAGGCCAAATGTTCTTCAAGGTCCATTTTTCACTTTATGCTTCAAGACTTTATCAAGTCTCATGTGTCGGGAGTCTCATCTGTAATATGTAATCCCATATAGGGTAAGTACGATGACTTGTATGACATAATGCTAATATAAAGAATAAAGGTAAGGCATGACATGTGCAAAGTGAACATTTATAAGCTTTAAACCTTTCAATTCATTAATGAAATGCAATGGCAATATGCATGACATGCATATGTAAGTCTATGCCCAATTCATGCCTCGCTTCACAGTCCGCCCCCGTCAGCACGCGAGTACTGTTTATTGGCTAAATTTTAGGTTTTTCACCACATAATCTACACCCTCATAATGCATAGCACCAAAGTGATCAACACACGCCATGTTTCCAAAGATTCAAGTATGCCAAGATGCCTTGATTTTTTATGCAATTTCAATAAGGCATTTATCAAACCCATGGAGTGTGCCTTAAATAATGCATCATAAATAAAGCAAACTATAACTTTTAAACCACAAAATTTTGTCTACATGAATATAGCATATAATTCAATCAATTATATATATAATCATGTTACATGTTCACAGCCTTACCAAATTCTCAAAGAAAACATGAGTACACAAAGTACCAACCCTAGGTTTTCAAAGTAACTATATGCTAGGTGGTTTTTTAACAATAAGTAAGCATGTAAGTCATACAATCAACTTATAAAAACACTACTAAACTTAATTTTATTATTTACTTAGCAAAATATCATACCTAAAAGGGTTTTTCTCAACCCTAGGGAGTTGTGCTCACTTCAACGCCGAACCAATTGGTAGGATTGTAGCCCTTGTGGTAGGGAACAACTTCCTAGAAGGAAGCCTTGAGAGATTCCAAGGCTAGAGATAAGTTTTGGAAGGTAAAAATTTCAAAAACCTAGGTTTTCTTCATGCTTTCTCTCCATGCACGATTTGCAGTAACTTCTCCCGCATTTTTTGAAGATTTTAGATCCCAAGAGTCTTATTTATACTAAAGGGGTCAAAGGGGTGAAAAGACCTTTTTGCCCTTAATGAGCCGCGGAACCCCGTTACACTACAACCCATCCTAAAATGCCTCAATTCGATTTTCTGATTTAAGAAAAATTCTTAAAATTATTTTAAATGATATTTTCCCAAAAAATTTATTTTCTCTTGTTGGCGGGTGCGGCCGAGTCCACCGGGGATGCCTTTTTTGGGTCTATTTTTCAAACTATTTTTGATTATGCTCAAATTCTCACAAGAGGTGTATTTTAACATTTTAAACATATTTTCCTTCTATGTATACTCGAAATATGCTCCTAAATATAACTTATGTCTAAATGATACATGTGTAGTGCCCTACCGGTAAATAGTGCACGAATAGTATCCTACCAGCAAAACGAAAAATTTACCCTGATTTTTCAGATCTTTACATGTTTGGTATGATTGTGATATCTTGATATCTTGAAAAACTGTTGTAGTGGTGTGTTTGGATATACACATATGTCGAGTATGTGTAGATATAAGTGTATATATGTGTAGGTGGGTTTCATCACTTGTGCGTCTATGTGCAGAACATTGTCTATAAATCAAGAATGGACCCAGTTTAGGTCTTTAGTCATGAACTGTTTAGAATTGAATGTGTTTTTCCTTATAATACATAGGTCTAGCTAACATTGTTACGAAACTCAATTGCGTGGTTGGGTGAAATATTATATGTGTGCATGAATTGAGGATCTCTCCCAAATCTGTTTGCGAAAAATAAAGATGTCGAAATGGGTTCCTTGATGTCAAACTAAGGAATTGCTACTAAAGAATGAGAAGAATCAGGATTGTTCATGATGGGAATTTGGAGCGAACTAGCCGTCATCGAGGGTTTCGATATGGAATCCTCATGAAAATTTGAAAAATTTAATTCATGGGAATGACCCTAGTGAATGTTAAATAACTTGGGAGAAGGAAAAAAATCAAAAGAAGTGTAAAGGATCTAGGGAGAAACTAGTAGCACAAGTTGTTACAAGTGAGATAGCGGCCGTTCTTTTGGAAGAGACGATCCATAGTAACATTGCGACTGACACCCTTTTGGCATTCAATGGCTTGGTTAGTTGGTTGGGGGTCTTAAGAGTTTAATTGGGTGTGGTTTTTCTTATAAGGTGAATTGGAATTGACTTGACAAGCCAAGTAGGCCCAATTCGGGTGACCTAGGATGGGTGCCCAACTCTGTTTCACTGTGAAATGGGAACCGATTAGTTCAGGGATGGTCAAAGTTTGGACTGCTTTAGGGGCCAGACTTGGTTAGATAGTGAATTGGTTCATGGTAGAAATTTATGATTTTACCCTTCTTAATTAAATTTAAAATTTTAATACAAATTGAGTTTAAAAGGGGAGCATATCGAAGGTTTTTGAACACCCCAACTCAATGGCAAGGTTTGTTTGGACATCTGGGTACCCAAAGATGCTCCCATATAAACATATAAAATGATAAAAATACCCTTAGTGATAAATTAAACAATTCTAATGCTAATTAGAATCTGAAAGGGAAAGTATAAGGCTTTTGGATGTTCGAAATTCAAATATAATATCAGATTGTACGAATTAGGACCTAATGGTGGTCTCGCCTAAATTCGTAAAATGACAATATTGCCCCTAGAATTAAATTGAGTACTTAGATGACTAATTAAGTTCTAGAAAGGGCATTTTCAAGGTTTTTGGATGTCCAAAATTCAAATAAAATGTCAGAATTGGAAAATTAGGACACGGTGTCAGTCCCATATAAATGTGTACAATTACGATAATGTCCTTAGGCGTAGATCAAATATCAAAAGGGTAAATTAATATCTAAGAAGACCTATCCAAGAGTTTTTGGACCTCCTAGATCCATTTCCAAGGTTTATTTAGTGAGATAGTGTCTTGACAACCGTGATTACACTATTGGTAAAACTACAATAATACCCCTAAGCATAGAGCATATATCTAAAAGGGGAAATAAATTACAAGGAGACCTATTTTAAGTTTTTTGGACCTTTTGGATTTATTTTTATGATATATCTTGTGAGACGGTTAGTAAAAATTACAAAAATACCATTAGGAGTTTAAAATACAACTAAATGATACAAATTCTTTGGGATAAGACCTCTTTAAAGTTTTAAAGGTCCAAGAACTTATTTTTAACCTCTTTTTGGGCAAACAAATACTTTATGCAAAGGTTATAGTATGATTGATCCTAGAGAACTTATAAAACTGGCATAAAACCTAAGTACTATGAGCCAAGGTGGCCCCAAAAGTTGAATCACGAACTCATAAGATATCTGAAGCTTAAAGATGAAGAACTTACATAGTATTTTTTCATAAGTACTCATTGATTGGCTATTACCACACACTTATTATGGGATCTTTATATCTTGCCTGTTGTAGATGTTCTACAACGACCATTACAAGAAACAAGAGTAGTAGTGTCATTCACAAGTGCCGTTAATACTCCAAAAAATGTCGCTAAAAAGTTTTGGCTGCGTTTGTCTGCGCACCGCTAGAAATGCCACTAATAGTAGTGTCACAAATACTATTAGCGGCGGTTAGTATAAAACATCGCTAATTAGTGTTGTTAAAAAAGTCAAAAGAATATAGTATGCACATAAAGTGCATCGTTAATATGTTATTATTAGCGGCATATAGTGTACGCTGCTAATAGTCCACTATTAGACGCGTACAGTGTGCTTCGCTAATAATGGATTATTAGCCGTGACCTTTGTGCGCCGTTAATACTCATCTATTAACCGCACACATTGTACGCCACTAATAATGTTTTTACATTTTTTGCGCCTATAATTATTACATTCAATTAATTTTTATTTCACTTGTTCAAACCTGTGTCATCAATAATATAATACAATCACAATCCAAACAATAGAGAAATGAAGTTCCTTCCATAAATATAACAAAATTTAATTACAAAATAATTCCAAGTACAATTAAGTAGTAAATTTAAAAGTGTTCCAAATAAACACATTAATGTCTAAACAAAAGATACAAATAGCTGTTAGCCCTAACTGGTGCACCTCCACGTCGACACAAGAATCTAGTAATCTGAAAAAAGAAATTCACAATTAGATGTGAGTAAAAAAATAGTAAGAAGAAGTATTAAATTACAATTTTTTTTATATAAGTTGCAAATCGGGTATCCGAATTGTGCTCCGTAAGTTTGAGCACATGTATTATAACACCCCAACCCGATTATTGAAAACTCAATCACTAATTTAATATTAGGGACTTTAAGAAGCAAAATGATAGTTAAGAAAACTAGACCAAGAAAAAAAAACTATAAAATAACAAGACTTCGATTTATGAAGTTGACACGTGAAGAAAATAAATGAGAATACAAGTACATAAGAAAAAAAATAAAAAATAATGCAAAAAGGAAAAATGGGATAAAATATGCAAAATGCCAAACAAGACATAAAAAAGAAAAAGATGGAAAATAGGCCAAAAAATGTTGGCCTAAGATCTTGAAACCAAGACCAAAAATTAGGAAAGAATCTATGCCCAAAAAATAAACCAACTAAGGTACAACACTTTTGTGCTATATATATATGTTATATAAAATCCCATTCCACTACGTTCACACCCAATCAAATTGCATGCAACACCTCATCCCAAATTAAATATATAAATATTTGTGTGTGTGTATATATATATATATATATATATATATATATGACCATGCGTGGGACAGAAACAACCATATGTGTGTGTGCAGCTAGAGAGAGAGAGAGAGAGAGAGAAAGAGAGAGAAAAGAAAGAAGGAAGAAGAAGAAGAAGGAAAAGAAGAAAGGGAGAGAAGGGAACTTGAGGTAGACTCCAAGAAGCTCAGGAAGCTAAGAACTAAGTAAAGGAGAGGAAGAGCATCACTGTTGAAGGTATAAAAATCAAAAACCCTAAAGTACCTAAGTTTCTCTCTCTAAGAAAAACATTGTAGTTGCATATTATTTAACAAGTTTGGAGTGCATGCATGGTACTTGTTGTGATGTCCTAGGGTTTTGGAAGTAAAAAGGAGACAGAGAGACCTAAAACAGCCACCTAAAACACGAAATCCACCATTGACAAATCACTTTGAAGGTAGGTCAGAATCAACTAATGAGAAATCAATTTTTACCACTTGGGGTTTAAACTACATTTCATGAGGATTAAGAATCCACCAAAATCGCATAAAATAGGCCAACGATGAGAGAGAAGAACCCAATTAAAGGTCACGGTTTGAAAACCAATCCTCACAAATCGAACACAAAACCTTGTTCTGTGATCGCGAAATGAATCCACTTGATGAAACAATCACAACAAGCCCAACCTCATTAATTTTGGTCAAGAAATGACCACGAACGAGGCCATTATTCAAAGTTGTGCCGAAGCTCCAATGGTGCTTTTGAGCTCAATTCGAAGCTCTAGAGCAACGCTAAAATCTTACTTAGTGTTCGAGAAACTCATAAGAATTGAAAGTAGAAGATATGACCCACACAAAAGTCAAGAAATAGAGATTGAAATATCTGAAACTAGGGCAACATGAGGGGGTGATGCGAGGAAGAAGATGAATAGTAATGGGTTAGTGGGTGATGCTGCACTTTTTGACTCGCAACACGTGAGGGCTCCGTGACCTGTAGAACACTCAGAGAGATGATCAGAGGACCACCGGATTGGCTCCGGCGGTAGCCGCTCCGATGCTTAAGTAAGTAAGGGAATTGAAAGACTGTATTGAAAGTCAAAGAATGAGCATAAGAAAAACCAAGCGTACCTCTAGGGTTTAATATATAAGCCGTGGTTCTCCTAATTTGATTAGGTTTTGCCGCCACGAATATAGGGATTTGATCATCGGAGATTTGCAGTTACCTTGTGGAGCATTGAATCGTAGATGGAGATAATCATAGATAGTAGTTTCCGTGTTGAAGGCTGTTTCCTTATTCCCCGCTTAACGGTTGTTAAGGAAACCATATATGCATTGTTGAATAAATATTGTCCAGAGCAGGAGGTCTGGAAGATGTATATGAGAATATCCTGAATGCTTCATCTGCACTGTATGACCGAGTTTATCGGTTCTGAATGATATGTAAATAAGAATGCCCCGAAGGCTTATGGCTGTTCTGTATGATAGACATATATGAGAATACCCCGAAGGCTTATAGCTGTTCTGTATGGCCGAAATATATGAGCTCTGTAGGATCGAGATTTGTTAATCTGATAGGCACACGTGTCTCAAACTGATTGGTATGTCTGTTTGTGGTATATCAGCTACTCCCCCCCCCGAGCCCTTGTTAAAAGCTAGGGATTTAACTAGGGTTGAGGGTTTTGTGAAGAGTCATACATTTTGTCTTCCCACTTCTCGAGACATCGATTTAACGTGTCATTTATTGCGCAGCCGATACTCGAGAATCCATCATTATTCTCAACCGTTGTGTCGGCTCGTCCTGGAAGGCTCATATTTCGAATGCGTATATAGAGAGAGGGAAAGGTCTTTCACACCTTTCTTCTGCATTTATCTCTACAGTACCAGACCGTCATTTGACATATCTTGGAGTTTTGGAGGATCTCCGGTGTTCATAATCCTTTCTTGATCTCAGGTTCGACTTTTAGTCCCCTTCTTCATTCCTTCTCGTTTGTTTCGTCTCTTTCTTCTTGTTTGCCATGTCTGGCTTAGAATCACACTCTGGTTTGGGAAGTCCTTCTGAGACTGATCCTCAAATGCAATTAGTGAATGTTGATGAAAATAGAATGGCAGTTCCTCCCTCTAGTCCGGGGGTTAGGATTGTCGATGCTTTTGATGATCCCCCGAATAAGGCTGGCGAGACATCTGGTCGGTCTGGTCGCAGAGAGGAGGGTGAGAGTGTAATTACTGAAAGTATGTTGAAGGAGTTATGGGCGAAGTTCAAACTTCCCAAAAATGTCGCTTTCAGGGTCCCAGATTCTCAAGATCGCTCGAGCGATGTTAGAGATGGAGAAATCTGTGCCTATATGGCCTGGTTTGAACTGGGTCTTACACTCCCCTTTCCTGATATAATAAAACAATTTTTTTTGTTGGTTTGATCTGTGCCCCGCAGACCTGAACCTTAACAGTTGGAGACATCTGTTGAGCTTTATCGTATTAGGGCATATGAATAATGTCGAGGTGTCCCTTGACCTGATCCGCAGCAATATGGATCTAAAACTTCAAAAGGCGGAAGGCCTTTATTACATGTCTTTTGATAGTGGGTTCAGACCCCTTACTTCTGTGCCCTCCTCCAACAAGACCTGGAAGAAATGGTATTTCTTTATTAAAGGAGGATGGGAATTCAAGAACTTCGAGGGTCAACCTTCCACATTCCCTTAAACCACTGGGCCAAGGGGTGAGGCTTAACTTTTCTGTGGCTGCGTTGACTCCGTTTTGTTTGCCAATTTGTCGAACTGATCAATTTCTGTGCTTGCTTTGCAGTTAAGAGTGCGTGGAAGAGACCAGGTTTCTCTCCCGCGATTCAGAAGCAGTATAAGAAGCTTTTGAAGCCCAGCATTAGGGATCATTCTTCCATTGTCAACCCTGATAAATTAATGGCTGCCAGGGGTAGTGTCGAGGAGATAGCTGATAATGTGATGGCTCAGTGGGAGTCCGGGCCATCACATCCTGCGGTGGGGGAGGCTTCTTCTCCAGTGGTCCCTCCCGTTCCGAAGAAGCGGAGGCTGATTTCGTCCTCTCCCGGGCCTGCTGAGAGGGAGGAAGAGGCTCCCGTCCCTATCACGGTGGTTCCTCCAATCCCGTCTCGTCGAGCGGGTAAGGAGGCATCATCATCGGTGGCTCCTGACGTTGCTGGTCAGGGAGCCAAGAAGATTCTGAGTGAGTTCTGGGCCAAAGGCTCAGTTAAAATTAAGCCTCAGGCGTCTGGGAAGCTGCTTGCTGACTTGACCGCTCTTCAGGTTAAGGTGAGCTCGTTAGGACCATATTTTCCTTACCTTTAAGCGTTTCTACTGGTGTTTGAGTCGTTTTCTTTGTGTTATGCAGACCTTGCATACCTTTTCTGCTTTGGTGGAGGTTTCTCCATCTGTGGAGGAGCTCGACCAACTTAGGGCCAATCTGGACGAACTGGGACTCCAGTTGGGTACTGCTTGGTCGGAGGCTCACGATTCTGCGGAGAAGTTGAAGGAGTGTCAGAACTCCTTGACTGTGATGGAGTCGGAGAGGAACCTTGCCGTTGAGCGGGCGAGGAGGTTGCAGGTGGAGATGAACGGCTTGCGGTACCAGCACAGTAGGCAGCTCGATGAAGCCGTGGAGCAGGCACTGATGGACAATGAGGATAAGATGAGGTCGAAGCTGGAAGGAATGGCCCATCGTTTGATTACGTTTGGGTTTAATAACTTCCGCTCTCGGCTTCTTGCCAAGTTTCCTGACCTAGACGTTTCCTCCATTGTGCCGCCTGGATCTGAACCCTCAGAGGTTGTCATCCAAGGTGAAGTGGCTGATGTCCTCCCTGCCGATCCCACGGAAGTGGTTGTGCCGACTGAGGTGGTTGATACTGCACCTGCCGAACCTTCTCCTGTCGTTGATCCTATTCCTGCTGATCAGGCTTAGGATCTATATTTTGTTATCTTTCAATGTACTTGAGACATACATTTGTTTAATGGAACAGTCTTTTGGTTAATGCTCGCCTCTTTGGTTATATTGCTCTGTAGCATTTGTGCGTATCTTTGAGTTATGTAGCTCTGTAGTGCCTTAACGTGTAGTTGATGGTAATAATTTTTGCAAGTTACCCTGCTCTGGAGTTTAGTGTATACCAGATCAGATTTTCTTCTGCAGGAAGCTGTGTTCCGAACTTCTTTACTTGCCTTAGGCCAGTAATTGGAGACTTCTGTTTTGAAGTATTTCAAAGCTGACCGTTCTGAATTCGGGGACATAATAATAAGTGGATGTCTTTGCGGTTGTAGTTTGGTTGATCAGATCTTCTGTCTCCAGATCTGTTAGAAATCAAGAAACGTCATAGTTGATGGACCTCTGTTGTACACGTGGTCCTGTAAGTGTCAATGACATGGAGAAACCGTCATGTCACATATATGGGAAAGATTAAAAGCCTGTGTATTACGTGTATGGCCCTGCCTTTTGTGTCTCCCGAAAAGGTGGTTTAATACTCCATTTATTGCACCTCCGCCGTTTGGGATTTCGAAGCTAACACTTCGCTTAATCGTTGTGACGGTTCAACTGGGTGACCTTTGGTCTTCCAGTGTCTATATATATGGAAACGAGGGCATATGGTTGTGCTCAACCCTTTTGCTCCCTGAATTGTTTGTAAGAGAGGTTTTTATATGCTGCCGGAGTTCTTCCACTCGTCCGGAGATGATGGATGATTCCTTGCCTGAGTTAGGAATAATTGAACTGTGGCCAAAAGTTAACCCTCCCCTATTTTCAGTCTCCAAGGAAGGATTGAAGGAGGCACAAGTCTTCTTGTTTCCTCCGATATCTAGTCGAGATTTCTCCGACTGGTGGTGGCCCCTCCCTGATTCAACCGAGGCCTGGAGCGTTGGTGATGAAGACGAAGGTGAGTTGCCTCCTCTTCTTCACGCCCTGTCAGAGACCCTTGCTCCAAGTGGCTGGGGTGAAACAGACGGTGTGAAGAAGAAGATTGAAGGTGGGTTGCCTCCTCCCGCTTATAACTCGGCAGTGACAACTGCTCTGAGGGAGATGAATGGGGGCCGCCTCCTTCCCTTTGTGACTTGGCAGGAACCCTTGCTTCAATTGGCTGGGGCGTTATGCCGATTACAAAGGTGGAGAATGAAAAGTCTCCTGAGGCTCAGAGCCCTCATCATCCGTTGGTCATGGGACCAGTGATAGTGATGATGAAATGGCCTGGGCGCTACTTGATGCAGACTGGGGTTCAGGGTTCCTTCCTTTCAAATGGAGCCGATGAAGGCGGTTTTGAAGGTTTTGGATCTTGTGCCCCTTTATCATCCCAGGAGAAGGGCCATTATGTTGCCAAGCGTAGCTTCTGTAATAGCTTCTGTAATAGCTTCTGTAGTAGTGTCTTTGTACTGATGTAAATCTTTTGAGTTATCAATAAAGTTGAATTTCTTCTTCTCAGATCTGATATTTTCTATGAATGTGCTCTTTTGAAACTTAAGCACCTTCTCATGCATTTCCGATTGTTCTGAAAATAAATCAAAGAACTTAGAAAAATGCAAGAATCGAAGTACTTTACCTTTGGTTGAAACCATAGTACTAATTCTTTTGACAGATAAGCCAAATAATATAAGTGTCAGATCCGAGGTGTTTTGATCTAGGAAACTTTAGTTGATAGATGCTTGGAACTTCTGCTTCGGATAGACTGGATCACAGAATCTGCTAATTGAAGACGGACCAGGCTCGGAAGGCCTGTGCATTAAAGTAGTCTAGGCTCGGTAGGCCTGCATATTTTATGAACCAAGTATTTAAGATCCGTATAGTATGGACCAGACTCTGAAGGTCTGTGCATTATAGATGGACCAAGTCATAAGACTCGTGCATTGATATATGGACCAGGCTCTGAAGGCCTGTGCATTAATAGATGGACCAAGTCATAAGACTTGTGCATTAATAGATGGACCAGGCTCTGGAAGCCTGTGCATTTATATATGGACCAGGCTCTGAAGGCCTGTGCATTAATAGATGGACCAAGTCATAAGACTTGTGCATTAATAGATGGACCAAGCTCTGAAGGCCTGTGCATTAATAGATGGACCAGGCTCTGAAGGCCTGTGCATTAATAGATGGACCAAGTCATAAGACTTGTGCATTAATAGATGGACCAGGCTCTGAAGGCCTGTGCATTAATAGATGGACCAGGCTCTGAAGGCCTGTGCATTAATAGATGGACCAGGCTCTGGAGGCCTGTGCATTAATAGATGAACAGTTTTAAGGAAGTGAAAGAAAAAAAATCTTCATTGATAATACTTCCGCAAGTGTTCTACGTTCCATGGCCTAGGAACAGGTTTCCCAGTCGTGTCTTCAAGCCAGTAAGTGGTAGGTCGAACGACCTTCGTTACTTTGTAGGGGCCTTCCCAATTTGGTGACAACTTTCCTATGGTGGGATCCTTGGTGTTCTGAAAGACTCTTCTTAAGACGAAGTCTCCAACTTGAAAGCTGACTGTCTTGAGTCCTATCCTGGATTTATTGACCATTCTTTGTTGGTAGGCCTCCATCCTGATGCTGGCCTGATCCCTTCTCTCTTCGAGCAAATCCAAGTTCTCCATCAGCTGCTGATCATTGGATTCTTGCTCAAAGGCCTCAGTCCTCAGAGTTGGCATACCGATTTCAACCGGAATTACTGCTTCTGTCCCATAGGCTAATGAGAAGGGTGTTTCAGAGGTGGGAGTTCTTCTGGTTGTACGGTAGGCCCAAAGGACTCCTGGGAGCTCTTCTGCCCACTTCCCTTTGGCTTGTTCCAACCTTTTCTTTAACCCATCAAGGATTGTTCGGTTGGTGACCTCTGCCTGCCCATTTGTTTGTGGATGGCCTGGAGAGGCAAAGTGCTGCCTGATGTTGAGATTTTTGCAGAATGCCTTGAAGCCTTTACCAGTAAATTGTGTCCCATTATCCGAGATAATTACACGTGGTATGCCAAACCTGCAGACAATGTTCTTCCAGGTGAAGCTTTCGACTTCCTTTTCTGTAATATGCGTTAAAGGCTCGGCTTCGGCCCATTTAGAGAAGTAGTCGATAGCCACCAAGAGGTACTTCCTGTTTGGAGGTGCTCGTGGTAACGGGCCCACAATGTCCATTCCCCATTGAGCAAAGGGCCAAGGACTAGGAATCGGGATGAACTCGTGCTGAGGCTGGTGTTGGTACGAGGCGAATCTCTGACATTTGTCACACTTCCGAACATATTCTTTAGCCTGTTTCAGCATGCCGGGCCAGTAGTAGCCCTGTGATAGAGCTCGGTGGGCTATAGTTCTGCCCCCATTGTGATTCCCGCAAATTCCCTCGTGAATTTCAGCCAAAACATATTGTGACTCGTCTGGAGCCAAACACTTTAACAGAGGTTGAGAATATGACCTCCTGTAAAGTTTGTTGTTCAGGATCAGGTACCGAGCCGCTCTGATTCGGATTCTCCTGGCTTTGTTTTTATCCTCTGGGAGGAGCCCGGATCTTAGATACTGGAGGATTGGGGTCATCCAGCTCTGGGTCTGTTCATCAATTTGAGCAACTGATGCTTCCTCAATGCTGGATCCTGGCTGAAAAGAGATTTTAACGGTGGAGTCTGTTTCAGACTTGAGGCGGGAGGCCATGTTAGCCAGAGCATCTGCTCTACAGTTCTGACTTCTTTCAATCTTCTGGATAGTGAAAGTCTGGAAAGAATGCTTTAAATGGTTCACTAGTTCGGAGTACCGAAGTATCCTGTCATCCTTAATGGCAAACTCTCCCAAAACTTGGCTTACTACCAGTTAGGAGTCAGAGAAAACATCGAGGTTCTGAGCCTCGCATTCCAGGGCAAGCTTCATCCTTAAGATTAGGGCCTCATATTCAGCTTCATTATTAGAAGCTCTAAATCCCAGGCTGACTGCTTTTTCCGATGTAAGTCCATCAGGGGACTGTAGTACCAGTCCTACCCCTGATCCTTGATCGGTTGACGATCCATCAATATACAGCAGCCAGGTTCCTGTAGTTTCGGCGATTTGTGCTTCGTTCTGCAGTGCCGGGGTGAACTCGGCTACAAAGTCAGCTAAGGCCTGCCCTTTAATGGAGTTTCGGGGTACATATGCTATGTCAAACTCCCCTAGCTCCACAGACCACTTGACCAATCTTCCCGATACCTCGGGTTTCCTCAGTATTGACTTTAGAGGATAGGCAGTTGGAATCTCAATTGGATGGGCCTGGAAGTAAGGTCGAAGCTTCCGGGCTGATATGACCAAGGCATAGGCCAGCTTCTCTACTTCTGGGTATCTTTTCTCCGTGTCAAGTAGTGCCCTACTGACGTAGAATATAGGCCTCTGTACTCCTTTGTCCTGTCTGATTAGTGCGGAACTGACCGCGTTCTCAGAGACTGCTAGGTACAGGAGCAGCTTTTCTCCTTGTATAGGTTTTGACAGGAGCTCTGGAGAGGCTAGGTACTCCTTTAGTTCTTGGAAGGAATGCTCGCATTCTTCTGTCCATTGCAAAGCCTTGCTGCCCTTTAGAGCTTTAAAGAAAGGTAGGCAGCGATCGGTGGACTTGGATATAAATCTGCTCAATGCGGCGACTCTGCCGTTCAGTGCCTGAATCTCCTTTCTGGTCTTTGGCGACTTCAGTCTAATCAGGGCTTGGATCTGAGTGGGATCTGCTTCGATACCTCTTTGAGAGACGATGTACCCCAAGAATTTTCCCTTCGTAACTCCGAAGGTACATTTCGAGGGGTTGAGCTTCATCTTGTGCTGTTTGAGGATATCGAAGGTCTGGGCTAAGTGCTGGAGGTGGCTGCCTTTCTGGAGGCTCTTTACCAGCATGTCGTCGATGTATACCTCCATGGTGCTGCCAAGCAGTGGGCTGAACATCTTGTTCACCAACCGTTGGTAAGTGGCTCCAGCATTCTTCAAACCGAAAGGCATCACTCTGTAGTAGTAGAGTCCTTTTTCGGTTATGAAGGCAGTCTTTTCCTGATCTGGAGGGTACATCTGGATCTGGTTGTATCCAGAGTAGGCGTCCATGAAACTCATAAGCTCATGCCCTGCAGTGGCGTCAACCCGTTGATCTATTCTCGGCAGTGGAAAGCTGTCCTTGGGGCATGCTTTGTTGAGGTCTGTATAGTCAACACAGACTCTCCACTTGCCGTTCTTCTTCTTGACGAGCACAGTGTTGGCTAGCCACTCGGGATAGAAAACTTCCCGTATCATCCTGGCGTCCAGCCGCCTCTGGACTTCCTCGTCTATAACCCGATGCCGTTCGGGAGCGATCGGTCTTCTCTTCTGTCTGACTGGGGGGTGATCTGGATCTACCATCAGTTTGTGAGTTATCAGATTAGGATCTATTCCCTCCATGTCCCTGGTTCCCAAGCAAAGATAGAGAGGTTGTTCTTTAGAAACCTGACTATCTTTTCCTGCTCGGCGGGCGTAAGGTCTGGGCCGATGTACAAATAACGCCCCTCTGCTTCTGAACTGACCAGTATCTTGATGGGCTCGCCAACAGGCTTGGCTCGGCTATCACGTCCCCTTGGGCTCAGGGGCTCTTCAACGCCGGATGGGCAATCTTCCATCTCGGGAGTGTGAGTGAAAATCGGATCTGCACAGTCCCGAGTGTACTGTAATTGCTATTTTGGAGCTGTCTCCTTGAGGGCGATAGCGTGACATTCTCGTGAGGTTGGCTGACATCCTCGGACCGAGTGCACGCTCTGATTGTGGACGTACTTCAGACACTGATGAAGGGTCGAAGTGACCGCCCCTATCTGGTGTAACCAGGGTCTCCCGATGATGACGTTGTATGGAGACTTCATGTTCAACACCATGTATTCAGAGATGGTGGTCTTCTGCCCTTCACCTTCCCCAATAGTGGTAGGAAGGTCAACTCTCCCCAGGGGGGTGCTGAGGTTGCCATCAAAAGCTGCCATTACGGCAGTGGTGGGCTTGACGCTGTCCTGGTCTATGCCCATCCGCTTAAGCGGTTCATAGAATAGAATGTTGACTGAGCTGCCAGTGTCGACTAGGACTCTTCTAGTTTCGAAGTTGGCGATTCTGAGGGTGATAACAAGGGCATCACTGGGAGGGCAGTGTACCCCTGCTAGATCTTGCTCGGTGAACTGGATCTCTGGCCCTGGCTTGAGCCTCTTTTCGACGTTGGAGACCTGCAAGATGTTTGGGGCGGTTCTGGCCTCCCGAGCATATCTTTTTCTTGCCCTGTTGGACATTCCTGTAACAGGGGAGTCAGCATGGAGGACGTAGATAACATGGTTGTTCTGCCTCTGAGGCTCGTTTCGTCCTTCCCGCTGCTCTTGCCTCTGTTCGGGCCTCTGATCTGGCCGCTGCTGAGGCTTGTCTTCTTGGGGGTTCTGCCTTCCGTCTTGTTTGACGAACTCCCGAAGACGTCCCTTCTTTATGAGCTGTTCTATCTCATATCGGAGGGTCCTGCAAGTGTTAGTAGTATGCCCATGATCTTTATGGAAATTGCAATACTTACTTTGGTCCCGCAGGTTGGGATCTCCTTTGATCGGCTCTAGCCACCTCAGGTTCTCCCGATCTCGGATCTGCCGGAGTATCTGGTTCGGAGTGGTGTTCAAAGGCGTGAAGTTGGTGAACTCCCTTGGTGCGGAGTTGTACACAACTCTGGGAGCTGTTTTCTTCTCTGGGCTTCTGACCCTCTTTTTGTTGGAGTCTTTTCTGTGATCCTCCTTCTTATGGTCCTCCCGCTTCGGATTATCCCTCTGGGTCTGATCCTTGCCCTTCTGGGCTGAGCGGTTGGCTTCTTCCAGGTTGATGTATTTTTTGGCCCGATCCATCAATGCTGCCATATCGGCCGGGGGGCTCTTTGTCAAGGAATCTCTGAAGCCACCTTGGGCAAGCCCGGCAGTAAGGGCCGCAACAAGGAATTTCGGGCTGCAATCTGTGATCTCAGTGAGCTCGGTGTTGAAGCGGGCAATGTAGGCCCGGAGGGATTCCTCCCTGGTCTGCTTAACATTCAGCAGGAATTCTAGCCCCCTTCTGAGCCTCTTGCTGGTCATAAATCTATCCAAGAACTGTCTACCGAGCTCGTAAAAGCTGGCAACGGAGTTTGGAGGGAGGTTGTGGAACCACTTCAGAGCTGTTCCCTTCAAGCTGGTGATGAACGTTCGGCACATGAAAGCATCTGAGGCTCCGTGAAGGGCCATCGTATGCTGATAATGAGATAGGTGATCCCCTGGATCTCCAGATCCGTCGTAGAGAGTGAATTTGGGCACCACGAACTTTCTAGGCCTCTCTTCGGACATGATGGCGTGGGTGAACGGAGTGGCTAGTCTTCCGAGCAGCCTGGCCAGTTCGTCTTGCTCTGGAGGGTTCTGAGGTCCTCTTAAGCCGATTGTCCGGTCCATAGACTCGGCAATCTCCTCTACCCTTCGCGGGTCTCTGAGTCTGACATCTTGTGAACCCTGCCTGACAGCCTCGGCTTCAGGGTAGTAGGGTGGAGTACGCCCTTCGGACGGAGGAGGAATCCGAACCGGTGGGACTGGCGCTGCATGATAAGGTTCCTGTGGTGCCGGGGGTGCTCCCGAAACCCTAGGAGTTGGGGCTCGAGTAGTGCTCCGGTAATGCACGTCGGGGACAAAAGCGGATGTTCCCCAGCCAGGGACTGTTGATGGCTGTGGATCTCGGCCAGCGTGAGCAACGCCTGAGGGGTGCCCAGGCTGGTTAGTGGGGGCCTGCCCACGAAGTTCTTCATTCCCCGTGGCAACCGGGGGTTGCGTTCCTGCAACGAAGTTGACCGGCGGGCTAGGAGAAGCCGCCGCTTGGTTCTGCGTGAGTGTTGCCAGCGTTCTAGTAATGGCTAGCAACTGCTCCTGCACCAGTTCATTGTGTCGTTTTATTGCTTCGATCTCTTGTCGCATAGGGTTGGCCGCTGGTCCCCTTGTGTGTGGAGCAGGCGGCTGACGCTGAGCGTTTTGCGAACTCTGAGTATTCTGTCGGGGTCGGAGATTTGGTGCCATGGTTTTCCGGTGGGGAAAAAGATGAGTTTACGAATAAAGCACGTAGAGATTAGTCGTTCCCACAGACGGCGCCAAACTGATGCTGCACTTTTTGACTCGCAACACGTGAGGGCTCCGTGACCTGTAGAACACTCAGAGAGATGATCAGAGGACCACCGGATTGGCTCCGGCGGTAGCCGCTCCGATGCTTAAGTAAGTAAGGGAATTGAAAGACTGTATTGAAAGTCAAAGAATGAGCATAAGAAAAACCAAGCGTACCTCTAGGGTTTAATATATAAGCCGTGGTTCTCCTAATTTGATTAGGTTTTGCCGCCACGAATATAGGGATTTGATCATCGGAGATTTGCAGTTACCTTGTGGAGCATTGAATCGTAGATGGAGATAATCATAGATAGTAGTTTCCGTGTTGAAGGCTGTTT
Source organism: Nyssa sinensis (assembly GCA_008638375.1). Classification (NCBI taxonomy): domain Eukaryota; kingdom Viridiplantae; phylum Streptophyta; class Magnoliopsida; order Cornales; family Nyssaceae; genus Nyssa; species Nyssa sinensis. The sequence continues at coordinate 12,569,192 of CM018050.1, forward strand.
CCTTATTCCCCGCTTAACGGTTGTTAAGGAAACCATATATGCATTGTTGAATAAATATTGTCCAGAGCAGGAGGTCTGGAAGATGTACATGAGAATATCCTGAATGCTTCATCTGCACTGTATGACCGAGTTTATCGGTTCTGAATGATATGTAAATAAGAATGCCCCGAAGGCTTATGGCTGCTCTGTATGATAGACATATATGAGAATACCCCGAAGGCTTATAGCTGTTCTGTATGGCCGAAATATATGAGCTCTGTAGGATCGAGATTTGTTAATCTAATAGGCACACGTGTCTCAAACTGATTGGTATGTCTGTTTGTGGTATATCAGTGGGTTTGGGTCAGTTTCGGGTTCGGGATGGTACCCGCCCAACCGCATACATAGGTAAGTGGGACGACGTCGTTTGGAGGCTTAAGGTTTTAATTAAAATGAAATTGGGTCTGTTTGGCTATGAGGTTAGGGCTTTGATTTAATAACCCATACAGTTGGGATATCCTATCCCTGTTTTGTCCTTTTATCCGCTGTTTGGCAACTGAAATATCAGAAAAATAAAGAGGAGCCGCAGCTCCCCAGGCTTGAAACAGGGACCTCACACACGTGAGAATCCTAAAACCCCATGTCTGTGCCATTGTGCCACCGTGGCACTTGGGTATTATATTAACAGAAAATATATATAACATTAAATTAAATAATTATATTAATTAAATTAATTTAATTATAGTAAATTGTCCTGTTACCCAAATAAGATAAAAGGGTAGTGTATTTTAACTTTTTTCTATGTTTTAGACCTAATAGCGAGGTCCGTTTTATGAGATAAGATCCCCAAAATCTAGATGCATAAAATTTAAAATTATCATTTTACCCTTAATAATGCCCGAAGCCAAATGGAAGTCCGAAATGGTCTAAATTTACTTTCTTCGACGTTTTGGACCCAATGGTGAGGTCCATATTATCAAATTAAGTACTAAAAATAAAACACGTGAAAATAAAAATTTATTAAATTACTATGAATAGTCCGGTTTAAAGGAAATAAGACCTTTCTTAGGAAATTAGGATTAACTTAGTTTAAGAATAAATTAAGAACACCAAATAGGTGGTGATTTAAATTAAAAGTGGAATTAATTAAATTCTTCATAAATTGTTCTTAGGAACTACATAGGAAAGGGAAAGGCACATGAAAGTTTTGGCTATAAATACATGCATGGGCAAGCTTAGAAAATCACACTAAGTGAGGAAAATAGTGAAAGCAGTGAAGGAATGAAGAGTTGCAAGCTTAGATAGTGAGAGGAGGAGAAGAAATGAGGAAATCTATCCAAACAAGGTAAGAACACTCTTCTTCAAATTTCTTTTAGTCTATATAGTTTTGTAGTTAATTTTATGTATACATGGTGATATATATATATATATATATATATATATAAGTGATTTGAATTCTGTAACTAATTTGGATACCACCAACGAAACTAGTTCAATTTTAGAAGGCCATAACTTAATCAATTTAAGTCCAAAACAAGTGAAATATTGGTTTAAATTGAAGCTCTAGATGTCTAGTTTTTATTAAAATTGGTTTTACATGTAAACTCCAAGCCACTTTTTATTTATGAATTTTTAAAAGTAAGGCCGTCAAAGCTAGAAATTGGGTTGATGTAAAACAATCCACTTCAAACTATCATATCACTCCCAATTCTTTGAATTAAATTCTGAAATTTTGTAAGGATGTATATCTATGTCTTAGATTTTATTCGATAAGAATCATTTGGCCATACGATGGGACGAATATAGTAATTTTACCAAAACTGTCTAGATTCTAACCTTAGTGAATTGATTGGCTTATATCTTGAGTTGTAGGTAGAATTTTTGAGTAATTCTAGATCTCAGAAACTAGACTCCATATTTAATGTTTCTGAAAATTTTCATTAAATTTGAACAAAGGAGGTGGGAGGAAATCGAATTTGAAAATAGGAGTATTGCCTAGGAAATTTTGAAAAATCTGGACTTTCAAGGTTACTGCCCACCCGAGATTGCTTCATTTTTTCTTCCACCTTCTTGATAGTTTAGTTTATGTCATAACCACACATAGTTAAGGATACTAAATAGAACTTAAACATATTTTTATGGCCTTGGATATGTATGTTATACATTGAGATTCTATTAAGTATAACAAACTCAATGATGAGACCCATTTGATCAAATAAAGCTCATAAAGTATAGGTTCTTAAGAAATATAGCATTAATATAGTATTTAATAAGTTCTAATCACCTTTATAGGATCTGAAAAGGCTAAGGAACATCCAAAATGGACTAATTAACTAAGTATTAAGTGAAGGTGAGTAACCCTGAAACTTGAAATGGAGACTTTTCATCAAATACAATTCCATATAGTTTTATAATATTACATGTAGTTTCTTTCAGCTTATTAACGTATTTCAAATTATTATACTAGATGTTTTAACTGCATGACCATTTTCAGAATATCAATTTGAATCTCGAATTGCATGCCTTTAAGAAGCATATTTCTAAATGGTTTATAGCATGTTTTGTAAGCATATTTTTAGCATGAAATTATACGCTATAAAATATTCAGGACAAATAGTCATGCCCAGTTGAAGGGTTAAGCCATATTCATGACATAGTCATGCCCAGTTTGGTGGTTACGCCAAGCTGTGTAAGCCCAGAGCTCTAGATTACTCTTAGTTGCCCAGGTGACTACTCAAGATAAAGTTAAAGAAAGATTGGCGTATATGATTTCATTGCATAGTTTATAGATACAAATTTATGCTTACTATGTTTTATTCTTACAAAACTATTTAGTAAAAGAGTCTGCATAACTCTTTAGTTATCTTATGATCAGTTATATGTATATGATTTATAAATGCTAGTAGGTTCTGTACAAATCTTTTACCTACCATCCATGAAAGTTTATGAAAGAGGTTTTTCTAAAAACCATAACAAGGAACTCGAGTTACTCACAAGATTTTCATAAAGCTCACAGGGTTTTATCTTGTATATTTCAGGTGGAGTTTCAGATAATGTAGCTTGACGAAAGAGAATTTAATTACAGTACTTTTGGAAGATTGATAATTTTGGTACCTTTTGTAAGAATTTCCAGAAGAAACTTGTAAGTTGGAATATTCATACACTATTGTATAATGTAACATTTAGTTATGCTCAACCATGATTTAGTTTTTGCTACTTTATAAAGTATGAATGCATGGAATATATATACCAACCAAGAGGCATTTGGTTGGTCGCCTCATTCACATACTATAAGAGAGTTAGTATATTAATAAGGTGCCTAACTGGCTGGTTATTATCCCTAATCCGCACAGGGTGGTTCTGGGATGTGACAACATCTTCCCTATTTTGTTGAAAGGAGTAACCAACTTAGGCTTGAAGGTAGAAGGAATATTTTGAATGGATGAAAATGATTTATTTGACTTGATTCCATGAATGTCTTTGACACTTTTAACCGATTTAAATTCTTCATCAAATTTTACACTTATTCCTTATTTTTTTTTAATTTTACAAGCCTTTAAGGATGATGTAAAGATCTGAAAAATTAGGATAAATTTTTCATTTTTGCCGATAAGACACTATTCATGCACTATTTGCTGGTAGGGCATTATATATGCATTATTTAGACATAATTCATGTTTAAAAGCATACTTTGAGTATGAAATATAAGGTAAATGTCCTTATAATGTTAAAACACACCTCCTGTGAGAATTTGAGCCTAATAGGAGATAGTTTAAAAAATGGACCAAAAAGGGCATCCCAGGTGGCCTGGGTGGACCTGGCCGCACCCGCCAAGAAGAAAAAATAAATTTTTTTATAAAAATATCATTTAAAATAATTTTAAGAACTTTGGTTAAAGTAGAATATCGAATTGAGGCATTTCAGGACGGGTTATAGTGTAACGGGGTCCCGCGACTCATTAAGGGCAAAAGGGTCTTTTTACCCCTTGACCCCTTTAGTATAAATATGAGTCTTGAGAGTTAAATTTCTCAAAATTGGTCTGAGAAAATACATCAGCTCGTTCTTGGAGAAAAAAGGTGAAAAAACCTAGGTTTTCCAACTTTCTACCTTCCAAAACTCATCTCTAGCCTTGGAATTTCACAAGGTTTCCTTCTAGGAAGTTGTTCCTCATCACAAGGGCTACAATCCAACCGATTTATTTTTGTAGTTATTTTAAGAGTGATGGATTTTGTTGTAAAATATTAGGTGAAAAATGGTTAGAAAACAAAGGAGATCATGCCAAAATTTTGTGAATTAAAAAGAGTTATTGGGTGTGTAAAATGCCTATATATAAATAGGAAAAGTGCCAAAAAGTGGGGGTTAAAAACCTTGAGAAATTAGGTTAAAAATTGGAAAAATTAGCTTGCAGCACTTTAGAAAAAAATTTCAAAAAATGAAGAAATCAAGTTGCAACAAATACACTATTGCAATAGTAAAACAGTAAAATAGCAGTAGCAGCCCAGCCCATGCACTTGCACCACCTGCTTGCATAGTGCCTGCCTCCTCGAGCATTGCAGAGACTTGAAAATTGAGGATAAATTTTTCGTTTTTGCCGGTAGGGCACTATTCATGCACTGTTTGCCGGTAGGGCGCTACACATGCACTTTTAAATGTAAGACATGTTTAGGAGAATATTTTGAGTGTGTAATAGAAGAGAAATATGCTTAGAATGATAAAATACACATACTGTACAAATTTGAGACTATTCGGAGACAGTTTCAAAAATTAAACCAAAAGGGCATCCGGGTGGCCCGGTTGGATCCGGCCAAACCTGGCCACAGGTGAAAATTTATTTTTTTGAAAATTTTCATTTAAAATTATTTTAAGAACTTTGGCTAAAACAAAATATCGAATTGAGGCGTTTCGAGACGGGTTGTAGTGTAACGGGGTCCAAGATTCATTAAGGGCAAAAGGGTCATTTTGCCCCTTTGACCCTTGACTATAAATGCATCCCCTTAGTGTAAAAATATCATTCTTTGGTCTGAGATTCAAAGGAGAAATCGTACATGGAGAAAAGTGGAGAAAAAGCCCTAGGTTCTCTAAGCTTTAAGCCACCAAAACATACTCCTAGGCCAAGATTCTTGCAAGGCTTCCTTCTAGGAAGTTGTTCCTCTCATCAAGACCTATATTCTCACAGATCGGTTCGGCTATGCAGGGAACAAAACTTCCTCGGTTTGAGAAAAACCATTCTAGGTATGATACCTTGCTAAGTTAGGACTAGATTTGAGTTTTCTTGCCTTTCTATGTGTTGATTGAATGATTTAGGTGTTTACTTGATGTTAGAAAATCACTTAGGTGGTAGTTGCTTTGAAAACCTAGAGTTGATTATTTATGTACTTGTGTATTCTTTGTTATTATTTGGGAATTTGGTAAAGTGATGAACATGTAACTTGTTGGTATGTTTGATTCATTGCATTCTAGCTTATGTTCATGTAGAGAAACTCTTGTAGTTTGAGAGTTATGAATTATTCCATGAGTTGGTAGTTTGTATATTTGTATTTCCTTTGAGGAATTGTGAAAGTGATGAACATGAGACTTGATCATATACTTAATTCATTGAATTGTGACTTACATTCATGTAGACAAAGTGTTGTGAATTTGAAGTTATGCTTCACTTTATGAAAGAGGCATATTTTTAAGTCATGCTCCATGTGTTAATGGAATGTTTCATTGAATTGCATAACAATGAAATCATGGCATTTTGGCATATTGTGATTCCTTGGAAACATGGTATGGGTTGAGCACTTGGTGCTATGCATTATGAGGGTGTAGATCCTATGGTGAAAAACTCAAAATTTGGCCATTGGTACTCATGCCAACGGGGACGGACTGTGAAGTGAGACATAGATTGGTACTCGTGTCCAATGGGGAAGGGCTATGAAGCGAGACATGGGTGGCATAAAGTTTTATGTGTGTGTCATGCATGTTGACATTTCATGGCATTGAGGGACTATGGGATTATAGCTTTTAAAATGTACACTTGCACATACCACGCCGTAAATTTGTTCCTAGCATTAGCATTTTGTCATACCACTAGTTGTGCTGACCCATTCGTGGGATATCATATTACAGATGACACTCCTAGTACTTGAGACTTGAGGAAGTCTTGAAGCACATAGGAGACATGGACCGCAAAGGATTTTTAGCCCTTGGGGCATATTTTGATGTTGTACAAGGGCATAAGCCCTAAACCATATGAAATGCTATTGTAGAAAATTTGTGTATTATGAAAAGATTGAAAAGGACCTTGTATATTGTAATGGATTTGAAGTTTGTGATTTTTAAGTTCAAGTGTAGGTGAATGCATGATGGATTGTATAATTAGGCGATGTACATTTAAATTGTATGAAATTGTAGAGCCACCGAGTGAGGGTGGGTTGTGACATGTTTATACATGTGAAGGATCATGAATATTAGGTGGGAAAAAGGCTCAGAAAACAAAAGAGGCCATGTCAAAATTTTGTGACTTAAAAAGGGCCATTAGGTGTGTAAAATGTCAATGAATAAGTGAGAAAAATGGTTAAAAAGTTAGGGTTAAATAGCTTGAATAATCAAGAGGAATGTCAAACGGCATACAACATGCCTTAATTTCGATTCTGCAAAATCATTTCGGCAGATCAGCCCACTTCGTGGGACTATACCTTTTTGGTCCTTTTGAATTAATTAAAGTGCCTTACATTTCTAAATAGGTCTACCTCTTAGCTTTCTTGTCACATCCCCAGACCCACCCTGTGTGGATTTGGGGCACGTGACCAGGCCAGTTAGGCACCCATCGGTTTTTTTTTTTGAAAGTAAAACCTCGACGGTAATCCTAACCACAGGCCATTCAGATATAATTTCCAAGCATGATGCATTCGGTTCACATAAGTTAAGTAGTGGAGATTTTACAAGAGAATGCATACATATATACTTGGCAAAGCATCAGAGTGCAAACATAATTAGTCCTATTACACAGTCCATTACAAAAGTTAATTCATAGTTTGTTCGGTTACGCAAAATTTACAAAAATGATATAGAGATACAAAAATGGATTATAATTTTTGTTTGGGGGTCTCCAAAACATTCCCCCCCTTAGGTCCTTGACTCGTTAAGTCTGCCCATCGGATCCTTCCCCTGAAAATGTTTAAGATAATGGGATGAGCTTTGAAAAGCTCAGTGAGTAACACAGATATCCAGGCATGGGTTTCGAATTTCAATCTTTGCCTATATCACATGATTAATTAAATCAATTTAGAAATAATAGTTCAATAAATCCAAGTTCAATTCAACAGATCAAAACGGATGGACAGTACAGGATGCTAGCACATCAATCAAGAGTATAGTCAATTATTTAAGAAACTAAAACCATGTCATGAGTGATATAGTACGAAAAAGCATGCATTTAAATAATTGCATTTAAACGGTATGACATTCAAAACAAATCAGTGGATCAAGGGGACAGTATCTAAACAGTGTCAGAAGTTACTCACCTTCAATATTAGAGGTTGATGCTACGGATGAAGCCTTCCTCTTTTTCTCTTTAAGCCTAAAACAATTTATAAAGACTTATCAACACATGATCTTAGACTGAGTAAGTCTACCCTATGATGGGTTTCATGGGACTAACTTATAGTGGCTTGTTCATAGGTCTTACCTCTTAAGCATCTGGCTCAGGGTCTTAGTATCCTCTTGTTTTCTTAACTTAGCCTCGGCAATCATTGCCTTAGTGGGCGTTTTGTATATAAAAGGTCTGACAGAGACAACTTCAGTTGATTTGGCTATTCTAATATGTCGTTCAGTGACTTTCTGTTGCCACAGCAGGTCTTGCATGAATTCTTGCCTTTTTTGTCAACTGCTCGTTTAGCTTTGGTCATAATAGTGAACTTCTTCGGTTCCTTATCTTTTCCTTCCATAACCATCTTTGTGAGTTTTATCCCAAAACAAAATTTAGGGTGTCAGGATAAACGTCATCTAATTTACTACCTTTCGGGTAGTTTGGTAACTTCACGTAATTTTTCGTATTCGTTTTCAAAATTTGGACCTTTCTATTAGGTTCAGGGCGTCAAAGAAAGTCAATCTAGACTCTCCCCAGTTTTTATTTAGCTTTGGGTATATCAGGGGTAACTTGGTCATTTTACAGTCACGGGATTCTGATTCCGATTTGTCATTTAATCCTACATATAGTCTCATAGGTATCTGGTCCCCTATTGGTATAAATTTCGTCTCAATCGGACTTCATCTGGACCTTATACAGGGTTAGGGGCATTTTGGTAATTTTCTCATGTTATATTTTTCGGTACTTTATTTGCTATTACGGACCTCACCATTAAGTCCGGAATGTCCAACATAGTAAAAATGGACTATCTTTTAGTGTCATTTGGTACAAGGTATCACTAGGGGCAGTACGGACATTTACCCTTTACATGTTTGTATTTTTCGGGACTTGGTTTCACAAATCAGACTGCACCATTGAGTCCGGAATGCCCGAAATAGTAAGATTACACTATTTAATTATTAAATTCGGACTTCGTTTGACCTTTTTAAGGTCCAGGGGCAATATGGTAATTATTCTCTTTTAATAAAATAATTATATGATTATTTTAATTAATTTTTCAGGGGTATAATTGCATAAAAATTTCAAAATCTGGGCCATAGTGCTAATCTGTTAAATAGTGGGGGTCAGTTTGCAATTATTCAAAAGTTTTAAAACTGAACCAAAGGGTTCAGTTCTCTTGTAAGTGAACCAGTCCGGTCCAGTCCGGTCCTAACCGGTTTGGTTACAATGTTGACGTCATGATGACGTCAGCCCTAACATTTAATTTAAATTAATTCAGTTTCAAAAACGACTCAGTTTTATTTTAAACGGTCCACCCGTTTTTAGTCGGGTAGGGGCCCGACCCGATATCCGGTCTGACCCAACCTGGCATTGTTCATCGTCCCCAACACCCCTGGTCACTGTTGCCCTAAAATTTGCAGAAATTTTTCATTGATTTCGTGGGATTTTGGCCGTCTATGCTTACTGATTTTTGTTCCAATCGACTTCTTGAAGTCGAAGTGACAATCTAGCATTGATTTAGAGCTTCAAATCGAGTTCGATTGCCCTGTTTCAAGATGATAATCCGAAACCTACAATTGGCTATTAAATCCTCATTCTGCCACCATTTTCCTCGCTTCTTGTTTCCTCGTGACCCTCATGAGGTGGGGATTCAGTCCCCATTCAAAAATCCCGTTTTAGTGTTCTCCCTTAAGAATTTAAAATATCACCCGTGACCTGCAACCGTGTATTTGAGGGTCAAATCCTAAGCATTGAGGTCGTGGTCTAGGGTTTTTGTGATCCTAGGAAGGTCTATTTTAAGTCCCAAATAACTAAAATGAGTTTGGTGCAGGTCGAACCAGACCCACCTCAGTTCAGGTTATCCATGGCGGTTTGCTACGGGTCTGTGGTTTGGGGCTATTCTGATGGTCCAAAATGTTCACATTCAACCCAGATTTTCATTCCAAACATCATGCATGCAAACAATGGGACTAATCCAACCAAAACAACTTTAAGACTAAAAAGGAAAAATTCGTAGTTTGGAGGTTCTTACCCTGATACAATGTTCTCCTCTCGGGTCTGGCTCAAATGAGACCTTAGTGGTGGTCTTGCCCCAATCGCGCTCCTTAGATTTGTGTCTTCTCCTCCTTGATCCTTCAATGGTCACACCAATGCACACTCTTTGTGTATGTCTTCTCACTTTAAGGTTCTCTCTCTCTCTCTCTCTCTCTATATCAGTTTATAGGATTATTGTAGGTCTGATTTCCCTCCAAATGGAGACTTGTAAACATCAGATTTCTTGTTCAATACATCTCCCAAGCCTATAATTGATTTGCATGAATTTTGGTTGGGAGAAGATGAAATCATGGGGTGAGAGAGGCATGATGGTCTATGGGGGCATAGGGGTGATACATGCTGATGTGTTGCATGTTTGGTGATTGGTCACTTGGGAGGTGGCCAAATCAGATTTGTACTTATATATATATATATATCTTTGTACATTTGTATACAAAGATGCCCCTAGCCTAGTTGGTAACTTTTTGGATGAAATTTCTTTGCTTCCATCGGTCAAGGGTTCAATTCCCCTTGGCCTCACAAGTGAGTATTTTTTCCACTTTTTAGGCTAAGGCCTTGTTTGGTTGACGCGAAAATTCCAGTTTCACTATTTTGGCTCTAACTTTCAATCTGTAGCTCTTTTTTCAGCGCGGTTTCTTCCGGTCACTTCCTATTCAGATTATCTTTACTATCCAAGGTCTAGTATCAGTTTTTATTTTCTTGGGTTTCCCGTAGTTAGCTAATCCGAGTTCTATTACTACCAAAAATAGACATTTAATTAGCTAAATACTGTATTACATCCCCAAAACAATTTTTAGTACACAAAACGAGTCAGTCAACTAGTTGGGGGTGTTACATCCTCCCCACCTTCAGAAGAGTTTTGTCTACAAAACTCGGCCTACAACATCAAGTAAACAACTCGGGATACTTTTCACGCATTTCAGCTTCAAGTTCCCAGGTTGCTTCTTCATTGGTGTGATTCCTCCACAAGACTTTCACTAGCGGAATTGCCTTATTACGCAAGGTCTTTTCTTTTCGGTCAAGGATCTGCACCGACTGTTCCTCATATGATAGGTCCTCTCTCAACTTGAGCGACTCATACTCAATGACTTGCCCCGGTTCTTGTACACATTTCCGTAGCATCGACACGTGGAAGATGTAACACCCCGACCCAACGAAGTACCATAACGAAGACGACTATACAGTATTTTTATAGCAATCACCAACATGTTTCTGTTGATTCCATTGAGAATGAATATAAAATTGTTTTTAGGTAACCAAATATATACATATGTACAAATATATATATATATATATATATATATGAATTAACATGATTAAAATATACATGAATTAATGTGATCAAATTGGGAGAGTTAACTAAACTAAAACAAAATATAATATAGATGTGTACACTAATGTAACTATACTATATAATATCCAAGTATATATATATATATATATATATACACACACACACACATAGCCATGTGTACGGCCACCTATATATATGTATATATATATATATATGGGTTAAAGAATAAAATAAGAGGAAGTGGGATTAAGTAAAGGAAAGAGCAGAAATCAGTAGGAGCACATAGGAAACAATTAGAGAGAGAATTAGTGCTGCCTTGGTGGTCTCTATTAAGCTGAATGATGAAGAACTATGGGTAGCTAATAGCTGATAACTAATTGCATTAGGAGCTTTTGGAGGCTCGTTAGTGGTGGCATAATGATGGCAGATAATAAATGAGGGTATGGCTGCCATGTGAAGGAGAGATTGGAGGCTGTGAGGTGGTCTCCATGCACTGTTTTAAACTAGCAGGTGGCAAATCCAAGCTTCAAGGACACTGCATGCAACATACGTGTTGCTTAATGCAACAAAATATATAAGTTTACGGGTTTCTGAATATGAGAGCTAGAAGAGAATTAGAAGCTGAGAAGGAGAGAAACTGATAGGAACTGGAGCAGCAAGAATCTGGGGAAAATCAGTCCAAACAGGTAAATTGTAGGTTGAATTCCATTTAATTTGTTTTGATTTAAAAGCATGCAATACTAGAACCTTATTGTATACACTGTAAGCTTTGCTTTACGAAAGAAACGAAGGAAAATTGTGAAGAATCAAGTGAGAATTTTAGAATTTTAGTTTGAAGAAAAACTTAAAAAAATATCATAGCAGGTCTGATTTAGTTTGAAGCAAACCTAGATTGGTGTCTTGGGCCTTAAACTAGACCCTTCTAACATCTCCAAAACCGACATGCGCGACCCTAAAAACATGGAATCGACCACCAAACCGTTAGTTGCAGGTTTTATTATTTAAACCCAGTTTCAGTTTTAGAGTTCTAAACTCGGTTTTAAGAATAGGAATCAATCCCTCTAGCCATAGGGATCATGTCGCACCAAACCACACTAAAAATGGTTTCGAAATGGAGATTTATGGCCGAATTATTCAGTTCGGCTAACATGGCTCAAACCGAGCATTTAGGTCAGCTACATGACCTTAAATGAATGACAAGATGATATCGATGATGACAAAAACAATCTAAGTTGAAAACAGTAGCAAATACTGGAACAAAAGTCTACGAAATTGAAGAAATAAAACCCAGAAAATTAGGGTTAACAGTGGGTGAATCGGGGAAGACGATGTACAGTTCGGGTCACGGGTCAGACCTCGGGTCGGGTCCTGACCCGATGTGTTAAAACAGGGTCGGGTCAAACTACGTCGTTTAACTAAGTGATATTTAAAATTCAAATTTAGGGCTGACGTCATCATGACGTCAGCACTACGTGTCAAACCGGCTGGTCCAATTAACATTGGACCGGTTCAGTTGAAACAGAACTGAACCGGTTGGTCCAGACCGACAGTTTGTATAATCACCCTTTGACCCCAGAACTTTTATGAAATTCCACTGTGGCCCACTTTAAAATAAATTAATATTAAATTAATAATATTTAAATACCAAAATTACGAAATTGCCCTTAGTCCAAAAACCAGTTAAACGAAGTCCAAATAAAGTAAATGAATAGTATATTTTTACTATTTTGGACATTCTGAACCCAACGGTGGGGTCCGTTTCATGAGATGGGACCCCGAAAAATTATGACACGTTAAAGTACAAATTACCAAATTGCCCCTGACATGTCCAAAGCCCAATTAAAAGCCAAGAAGGTCTAAATTGACTTTCTTCGACGTTCCGAACTCAACGGTGAGGTCCGTATTACGAAATAAAGTACGAGAAAATATGATGCGTCAATAAAATAAGACTCACGATAAGACGTTAGGACGTAATACGATTTAAGCATAATTAGAAACATCAATAGGAGTTATTTGAAGTACATTAAAGTTAATAGATTATTGTGAATTGTTTCTAGGAACTACAAAGGGAAGGGAACAACCAACTAATAGTGCAAACCCAGGGAATCAAGGTGAGTAACCCTGCATTTGAAGTGGAGATTTTAACTCCACGATTTAAATGATGTTTTAAACTTCAAAATATCTAAAGCATGAGATGTTAAATTCTATATTTCATGACTCCTGTTTTGAAATATTCTGCTTTTATAATTCTCTTATGACATGTTTAGTAAATGATCTTTGTTACAGTTCTTTTTGAAAGTGTTTAACATGTCATCTGTTCTGAAATGTTATTTCAACTATGTGAAGATCCTATCATGAACATCATGTTTGTTTTAAATGCTCGTAAAAGCATTTCTTGAAGAAGTCATGTTTAAATGCTTATAAAAAGTATTTCTTGAAGAAGCTAACGTTTTGTAAGATAATAATGATGCATAAGCATCACCAGTTATTGAGCACCCTTCGGGTTCTCAATTCAGAAAAATGCCTGGTAGCAGGATCTAATCCCCCAGGCAACGAAATCTCTCAGAAGTAAGACTAGGGTTTGGTTCGAAACGGATCCTTCAATTAAAAAGTGAAAAGATGATAAATGATTTTAGAAATGAAAGCAGGTTTTATCCTCATTTTTATGCCTTTTTATATGCTTGAAATGCATATACTCTGTTTGACGAAATGCTTATTTAGCCTTGAATACTTTAATTGTTTCAAAGCTATCTGTTATAAAAAATGCATATACTTTGTGTACTCTGTGTTTAAAATGTACGAACAATTGGTCGTGTGCATTTTATAAACCCTCATGTGCGAAACCACTGCCAATTGAAAACCCATGACAGATGTAGGAATTACTCATTGGGCTTTTCGAAGCTCACCCCATTCCCTAATTTTTTTTCAAGTAACGATGATGAATGGGAGCCTTGCTCCATTTGGGGATGACGACTAGTGGCTTTAATATGATCAAGGACTTTTTGGAAGTACTAAGGACCCGTAGATGGTCGAATTTTGAAGTGTAATGGGACAGATTTTGGGATGTACTAGATTTTGGAAAATTATATACTTAAGCCGAGAGGCAACCGGATATGTAATGTAAATAAAATTCTAAATTTTAGTATGCTCTGATTATTATTATTATGTGTACCGCTATGAAGAGCGGCAATACCGGATGGATGTGCGATAGATTTTAAAAAGAAAAGAAAAAGTTTTTTTTTTCACGCTTCCGCAACCACAGGCCACACCGCCATCCGATACTGTTGCTTATGTGAGCCTTGCCCTAAGGCCTTCGGGCCTGAAGGCGGCGGTCGCGATCCGAGATCCGCGCAGGGTAGGTTTCGGGTCATGACAGAAGACGCGGTGTACCTTATCCAACTCGGGTGGTAGTGCTAGACTATATGCAACTGGGCCAACTCTCTTTAAGATCTCAAACGGGCCAATGTAGCATGGACTTAACTTGCCCTTTTTGTCGAATCGGAGTACCCTCTTTAGTGGCGACACCTTAAGAAACACAAAATTGCCCACTTGGAATTCAAGATCCTTCCTCCGGTTGTCAGCATAACTCTTGTACCGGCTCTGGGCCGTTTGCAATCTTCTCCGAATCCTCTGAATTTGTTCAGTGGTGGCTTGGACCAAATCTGGCCCAAGCAACTTCTGTTCACCAGTTTCAACCCAGCAAAGTGGGGATCGACACCTCCTTCCGTATAGTGCCTCATATGGTGCCATTTTAATGCTGGCTTGATAAGTATTATTATAGGCTAACTCGACTACTGGCAAATGCTCTGCCCAGTTTCTTTTGAAGTCCAGTGCACACAGTCGCAGCATATCCTCCAACATCTGTATCACTCTCTCAAATTGCCCGTCTGTTTGCAGGTGATATGCTGTGCTGAACTTTAGTCCCGTGCCGAGTGCTTCTTATAGACTCCTCTAGAATCGTGACACGAATCGAGGATCTCGATCTGATACAATGGACAATGGTGTACCATGTAAGCGTACGATTTCCTGGATATACAGCGTGGCCAGTCTCTCCATGCTAAACGTGGTCCTAACAGGTAGAAAGTGAGCAGACTTGGTCAGCTTGTCCACGATCACCCAGATTGCATCTGAGCCCTTCGAAGACTTGGGAAAACCGAACACAAAATCCATAGTAATGTGGTCCCACTTCCATTCCGGAATAGGAAGCGGTTGCAGAAGTCCGCTAGGCCGTTGATGCTCTACTTTCACTTGTTGGCATCGTGTACAGTGAGCGACAAAATCAGCTACGTCCTTTTTCAACCCAGGCCACTAGTACAATTCCCTAAGATCATGACACATCTTCGTATTCTCAGGGTGCACCGTAAATCTCGAAGCATGAGCTTCCTCCAAAATCTCCTTTCTTAACTCAAGTATCTTGGGCACACACAATCTACATCGATACCGCAGAACTCCATCCTTAATTTCAAAATCAGCTTTTCCAATTGCCTTTACTTCCTCACAGATTTTAATCAGCTCCTCATCTCGAGTCTGTCCTACTTTAATCCATTCCACCAATATAGATCCAACAGTCAGATTGGCCAGATAAGCCGTGCTACCTGGTGGAACCACCTCGATGCCCATCTCGTCCAGGTCTCGAATGAACTCTTCCTGAGAGGTAATCATGTAAGCAAGGTTTCCAGACCGTCGACTCAAGGCGTCGGCTACCACATTTGCCTTGCCGGGATGGTACTGGATTGCCACATCATAATCTTTAATTAGTTGAAGCCATCTGCGCTGCCTCATATTTAATTCCTTCTGCGTGAAGAAATATTTCAAGCTCTTGTGATCCGTAAAAATCTCACACACCTCCCTATATAAATAGTGGTGCCAGATTTTCAAAGCAAACACCACTACAGCTAATTCCAAGTCATGGGTAGGATAGTTTTGCTCATGTGGTCGGAGTTATCGAGAGGCATAGGCAATGACTCTATCATTCTACATAAGGACACATCCCAGTCCTTTATAAGAGGCGTCACAAACTTCTCTTCTCTGGAGGGAATAGTTAGAACAGGCACCGTAGTCAGCTTTTCCTTAAGCAGCTGAAAACTCTTTTCTTGCTCATTGGCCCAAATGAATGGCACATTATTCTTGGTTAAATGTGTGAGCGGTTTAGCCAACTTTGCAAAATCTTTCACAAATCGCCTGTAGTACCCCGCCAGTCCAAGAAAACTTCTGACCTCTGTCACAGTTGTTGGCTGGGGCCAATCCAATATGGCTTCCACCTTCTATGGATCAACAGCGATGCCTTCTTTAGAAATCACATGACCCAAGAAGGTAATGCTGGACAACCAGAATTCACACTTGCTGAATTTTGCATACAGTCTATGCTCCCTCAGGGTCTGTAATGCTGAGGTATGTACTAGCAAACAAAGTACCGAAAAATACAACATGAGAAAATTACCAAAATGCCCCTAACACTAAATGAAGTCCGATTGGGACGGAATTGATGACAATAGAGGCCCAGATACCTATGAGACTGTATACATGATTAAATGAAGAATCAGAGTCAGAATTTCACAACTGTAAAATGACCAAAATACCCCTGATGTACCCGAAGGCAAATAAAAAGCCGAGAGAGTCTAAATTGACTTTCTTCAACGTTCTGGACCCAATAGAAAGGTCCATATTACGTAAAAAAATACAGAAAAATACGTGAAGTCATGAAACTACCAGAAGAGTAATAAATTAAATGAAATTCATCCTGACACATTAAATTATGTTTTAGGCTTAAAAGAGAAAGGAAGGCACAAACGGTAACACCCACTCCGAGACTTAAAGGTGAGTAACTTGGAACTTCTGACTTGGTGTATAAGTTACATCGTCTAGTTATTGTATTTTGATTTATCGTATCGTTTAGTATACTGTACTGTTTAAATGCATACTCTTTTATAATGCATGACACGTAACATGATTTTGTACTGTCCTGCTCTCCTGTTCAGTTCGGTTTGTCCTGTTTCATTGTATGGTCTGTCCTGGTTTTGTTCCGTACTATTGCGTCTTACTCTTAGTACCACTCCAGTCTTGAGCGGTATGGCATAAGTATACTGTACTACTTGATTGTCATTATTTTATTTTACTGTTCTGTTCTGCTCAGTTCTTATCTATCTCGTTCCTTGATTTCATTATCTATACTCCTATTGATACATTGACATCCTGTCTGTCTGATTCTGTTTTTACTGAACTGTATTTAAGTGGATTTATAGAATTGCTATTTCTGAAATATTCTGAACCATCCGTGTGATTTATAAACAAGAACTAGTTTTGAAACCCATGACAGGGAACTTGTGTTACTCATTGGGCTTTTCGAAGCTCACCCCATTCCCTAACATTTTTCAAGTGAAGGATCTAGCAACCAGGATTAGCCGGCTGGGAACTTAGGGGATTAATCTGAAAACTTACAAACTTAATCCCACTTTTGTATCCCCTCTCATTTTGGATATTTTTGTATAAGCAAACGTACAATGGCATGATTTTGTAATCAAACTCTGTAATCTCAACTATGGATATAACTAGTTGCTCTGCCAAGTGAATATGCATTCTCCTTGTTAATTCCGCTGCTTAACTTATATGTATTGAATGCATTATACTTGAAAGTTACTGGTGAATGGCCTGTGGTTAGGATTACCGTCGGCATTTTAATTTCAAAAAAAAAAAAAAAATCCGATGGGTGCCTAACTGGCCGGTCATGTCACGACCCGAAACCCACCCTGTGCGGATCTCGAGTTGGGACCGCCACCCTTCGGCCTTGAGGCCTTGGGGCAAGGCTCGTACATAAGCAACAGTATCGGACAGTGATGCGACCTATGGTTGCGGAAGCGTGAAAAACTTTTTTTTTTTTCTTTTCTTTTAAAAAAACATTTGTCGCATATCCACCTGATACTGCCGCTCTTCATAGCGGTACACATAAATATAATAATCAGAGCATAATAAATATAACTAAAGATTTTATATCATACATATCCATATCATCCATATCCATGTGCCCCTCGGGCTTAAGTACACAATTGTCCCAAAATTACAACTACAAAAGTTTGACCAACGATGGGTCCTATTACGTCCAAAATATCTCCAGATCCTAATGGAGCTGCCAATCATTGCTCCCTAAATTGAGCAAGGGTCCACCCATCATCATCACCTGAAAAATGTTGGGGAGTGGGGTGAGCTTCGAGAAGCCCAATGAGTAATTCCTACATCTTTCATGGGTTTTCAATTGGTAGAGGTTTCGTACATAAGAGTTCATAAAATACTCAACTACTAATTGGTCATACACTTGAACATAGAGGACATGCATTCTTAAAATATGTAGCTTAGAAACATTCAAGGTATTCAAGCTAAAACATATATTTCGTAAAAGAACATATGTATTTCAGAACATGTAACTTAAAATCATGTAAACATGCATAGTGAAAATGGGGGTAAAACCTGCTTCCATTTCCAAAATCGTTTGTCATAT
Organism: Nyssa sinensis; assembly: GCA_008638375.1. NCBI lineage: Eukaryota > Viridiplantae > Streptophyta > Magnoliopsida > Cornales > Nyssaceae > Nyssa > Nyssa sinensis. Next base: position 12,587,585 of record CM018050.1, read on the forward strand.
TTTCTCTCTAATTAGGTGGAATCTATTTCGAAACCAGACTCCCGTTTTACGTATATGTGAAGATATCTCATTACCTGTGGGATTAAATCCTACTACCAGGCATTACACATGACAGGTCAATTGAGTTCCGTACAACCCAAAATCCTGACTATGTGTTGATGCACACGATAGGCCCATTGAGTTACGTACAACCCAAGACCTACCTATGTGCTTATTATTATCTTGCAAAACATTTTTCATATGACTTCTTCATATTGATACTTTTCATGAGTATTTAAAACATACAACATATAACTTTTGCAGTGATACTTCAATACTTGTAATAATCAAATTCAGAATATTTGAGGAAATCAGACATGCTAACTATTTTGAAAAGGAAACATTATGCATATAAATATGTAAATAATCGTGGAGCATGTCATAGCAGAATATTTAAGAAAACAAAATCATGAATACTGAATTTGATATATCAATGTTGTAAATATCTTGAACTTAAAAACATTCGTTGAAATCCGTGGAGTTAAAGCCTCCATTTCAAATGCAAGATTACTCACCTTACGTGTCTGGGCCGACTCTATTGAGGCGCCTTCCCTTTACCCCTTTCCTTTCTTAGCCTATCAAAATTTATGAAGATTCCATAAATTCCATATGCACTTATTTAACTTCATGACTCACCAATTGTAGACTGTGAAAAGCCTAAATTCTTATACTGGTCCAACTTATAGCTGTATTACAATCTAGCAACTTATGTACTTAATAATATTACCTGCGACGCATTTTAGCTAAGGTTTCAGTGTTCTCTCTTTCCTCTTCTTCTTTCAGCTGCGCCTCAGCAAGTCTCCTTGCTGCTGCTTCCTCGGCGTGTCGACCAATTGGAATAATTGGTTCCCAATAGATGAAAGGTGTGAGGGACTTAATCTCACAGTATTTGGCAATCCTCAATTTCTTATGGATTACCCGGTGTTGTAGATCTAATTCATCCAGAAAAGCTTGCTGTTTCTCACCCTTAATTATGGTTTACGGCTTAATCATTCTGAATTAGCTGAAACTGACCTACACAATTTAATGTATTAGGAACTTACTTCGTTCTAAACTATACTCTTCTGGTAGCTCCATTAACTTTAATTTAATTTATTTACTTCACATGTTTACGTGTCGTATCTTCTAGTATCGTATTTCCTCGTACCTGTCTTAGTTTAATATTTCGGCAATACTTTAGTCTTTAGGCATCTGACATATGCTATTCAACAAATTTTATGTTCTTTTATTTTAGACATTTCTTTTTGGTCGAATAGACTCTACCATTGAGTCCGGAGTGTCGAAGAAAGTCAGTTTAGACCTTCTCTGGTTTAAGTTTGGCTTTTAGGGTACTAGGGGTATTTTGGTCATTTTATTGCTTTACATGTTTTAAATTTTTGGGGCTCCGTCTCGTAAAACGGACCCCACCATTAGATTCAGAATGTTTGAAATAGTTAGAATCAACTATTTATTTATTTTATTTGGATCTTGTTTGACTTATTTATGGGGCAGGGGCATTTTGGTCATTTTGACATTTTTAGGGGTCTTTAATTTTTTGGGACCTCATCTCATGTCGTGGACCTCACCAATGGACTCATGAGGTCTGAGATAGTACGATTACATATATAACTCATCTCATTTGGACACCGGGCTATTTTGGAGTATTTAATTTAATTAAATAAATTTAATCAAATTAAATTAATCAGGTATAGTATATATATATATATATATTTAGTTTAAGGTGCAAAATGCATCTTTTTATTTTCTGACTTTATTTATATTATATATATATATATGGTGCCATATTAGACACACGCAAGTGTGTGGCCGATTGGTAAGAGTGGACGTGGGGCGCGTGAGGTCAGGGGTTCGAACCCCACTGACCGCAAATTTTCCTTTCTTCTCTTTTAAAACTTACACAGTTCTCTTATATATACACATCAGGCCCCCAAACGACGTCGTTCTAATTATTCGGTGGCAAGCCCAGATGCTGCCACATGTCCGAGTCGACTCAACTTGGTTTTAAAAACCGAGTTGACTCACTGTCACCTTCTTCATTCGACCCCTACTGTTGCCCTAATTTTTGCGTTTCATTTCTTCCATTTTCGTGGATTTTTGTTCAAGGAAATCCCACTATTTTTTATCCAAATAGTTTCTAGGAACTTAAGGCACGTTCTTACATTGATTTAGAGCTTTGAATTTAGCTCAGAGGCTCGGTTTAACCTATGATAATCCAAACTGTAAACCCACGGTTCAAGCTCATTTCTTGATTATTTTTCATGGGGTTTAGCTTGTTTTGATCCCCTTTTCATGGGGATTCAGTTTTCATTCATAAAAGAGGGTTTAATGGCAAGGGTGTGAGGTTGGGTTTTGAAACCCGTACCTGCACCTCGTATTATGGAGGTCAGTTTTTGAGTTTTGTGATCGCGTAATAGGGTTCTTAGAACCCTCAAGGCCTCAGTTTGAAGTCTTGATAAGCCAAAATGGATTTGGTAAACGTCGGTTCAGACCTACTTAAGCAAGGTCCATCTATGGCTGCCACTTCTGGGTTGGATGTTTTCAATCGTTTTCAAGCTTAGATTTCATGCTTAATCATGTTTATTTACTTTAAACATCATATATACAAAAACCAGAAGCTAAAATAGTTCATGCATAGGAAAATTTTCTAGAGAGAGAAAGTGATGGTTTTTGTGTTTTACCTCTAACAGTGACTCCCCTTTTTCCTTCTTCCTCCGAGATCTCCCTTCTCTTCTTCTGAAATCTCTCTTTCTCTCTTTCTCTCTCTCTCTCTCTCTATGGCTGATCGGGTGGAGATTTTGGTGTGTATACAATGTATGCCCATATGTATAAGTGAGAAATTTAATGGCCATCACTTCACTTAATTGCCCTTCACTTCACCCCCTTACTCCATCAGATTAGTAGCCATACTTCCTCCTATTCATCTTCACCTAATGACATATAATATATACATATAGTACATAGCTACCTTACCCCTCTTAATTTCATGTTTCTTCTCTTATATATATATATATAATGTTTTATACACATTACACACCACACACACATACGGCTGATCTAGGTACGCACACACACACACACATACATATATATATATATTTAATTAATTTCTCATGTTTAATCAATGAACAAACTAGTTATTCAATTAATTATATTTTATAAATTAATCATCACATTTTATATTAATTATAACTAATACTTAATTTCTCATATTAATAAATTAATTTTATTAAATTAATTTATCATATTCTTAAAGGCATAATATTTACACTCATTTTTCATAACCTCGTAAAATGTGCCTCATTACCCGACATTCTCTGGTCGGGGTATTACAGGTCGCATGTCCTAAATCCGCATAGGGTGGGTTTTGGGATGTGACAAGATTGGTATCAGAGCTTTAGGGTTATCTGAAAACTGGGTCCCTAGGGAGTATATGTTTAAGTTGTAGGATCTTTGAGTTAACGTATGACCTGAGTGTCATTTTACTATGACACACTGAGCAAGAATACTAAAGATAGCTTTTATTCTGCCTCAGATGCCGCCACGTACTAGAAATGGCAATAGAGAACCTCGGGCTTCGACTGAGAGTGCGGCCTTACGCGAGATACGAGCAACTTTGGCTCAGTTTGGTCGAGCAATCGAAGGATTGACGAGAACTCTACAGCATAACCAGCCCGGACCAGCCAACAACCTGGCTGAAGCTCCAGCCATGCCACCCCTAGTTGCTCCAGTGCCACCCATAGGAGCTGGCATTCGCAACGAGCTGCTGGACAGGTTCCATAAGCTTAGGCCTCCATCCTTTGATGCTGTAACAAATTCGGAGCAAGCTGAACTGTGGGTCGTGGCAATGGAAAAAGCCTTCGGGCTCCTGATCTGTACGGAAGAGGAAAAGGTGAAGTTGGCCACGTACATGCTACAAGGAGAGGCGTATAACTGGTGGCTGGAAATGCAGAGAGAGAACCCCGCCATGACTTGGACAAACTTTGTAGATAAATTCTACAACATGTTCTTTCCACCGACTGTCCGAGAGAGGAGAATCCAAGAATTTACAAGCCTACAACAAGGAGAAATGACGATGATCCAATATGCCGCCAGGTTTTCAGCACTGTCTAGATTTGTCCCCTTCCTGGTACGGGAAGAGCACCACAAGGCAAGGAAATTCCAAGGGGGCCTTCGTATTCATACGAGAGTTTCCGCTTTTGAGTTACACACTTACTCTGAAGTTCTCAACAAGGCCCTTGTCATTGAGAAAGACATGGAGGAGTACAATCATCTCAAGGATCAGGGGCAGAAGAAAAAGGGGAAGAACTTTAAGAAAGAGCAACCATTTAAAAAGCAGAAAATTGAAGGCCCAAGTAAAAGGAATAAGGACCAAAGGAAAGCCAATGAGGTACCCAAATCCCCCACTGTCGATTGTCTCACCTAGGAGAGTGTCGCCGGTTGACTGGCGCGTGTTACAAGTGCGAAGAAAAAGGACATCAGGTCAAGGACTGCCCACAACCGCCACCAGACACAAGAACCCCAGCCTCGGTTACCAATAATACAAGCCAAAAACTTATTCCAGCGGCACCCACAAGGGATAAGGGCAAGGTGTCGCAAGGACGACCAGGGAGAGTATTTGCCCTAGTACCAGGGGAAACATCTACTACAAACGCTGTGGTGGCAGGTATACTCCCAATCTGTGAAATTTTTGCACATGTGTTAATTGATTCTGGATCCAAGCATTCCTTTGTGTCTCCACTTTTTGCTGACAAATTGCATAAAACACCTGAACCCATGAATGATTTGTTATCTGTACAAACTCCATCTGGGATACCAGTGGTTGGGTCCACAATCCTTAAGGGCTGTAGTGTGTTGATTGGGGACCAAGAATTGTCGGTGGACCTAATACCCTTAGCTATTAAGGGATTCGATGTGATCTTAGGCATGGATTGGTTGTTTCTCAATCACGCCACCATCGACTGCTTTGAAAAGAGAGTGTTGTTTCAACACCCGGGGCAACCCGAATTTGTGTTCAAAGGAAATGGCGTCACCCCTCTGCCCTATCTCATCTCTGTCATCCAGGTGGGGAGATTACTGAGAAAAGGATGCCATGGTTATCTGTGTAGTGTTCTAGATACCCAAACTCAAACTCCCCCATTATTAGAAGTGCCAGTCGTGTGTGAGTTTCCCGATGTTTTCCTTGAGGATCTGCCAAGTGAAACGGTGGATCGAGAAATTGAATTTTCCATCGACCTTATTCCCGGGACTCAACCAATATCCAAAGCTCCGTACTGAATGGCTCCATCAGAGTTGAAAGAGCTTAAGGATTCATCTGGCCAAGTGTATCCCATTGGGGAACACCAATGCTATTCGTGAAAAAAGAAAGATGGCTCTTTAAGGCTTTGCATTGACTACCGAGAGCTCAATAAGGTGATGGTGAAAAACAAGTATCGTCTTCCACGTATTGATGAGTTGTTCGACCAATTGCAAGGGGCTAGTGTATTTTCCAAGATTGATTTGAGGTCGGGATACCATCAACTCAAGATAAAGGACGCTGATGTACCGAAAACGGCCTTTCGGACTCAGTACGGCCATTACGAGTTTTTGGTCATGCCTTTTGGCGTAACTAACGCCCCTACTGCATTTATGTATTTGATGAATCGGGTCTTTAAGCCATACTTGGATGGTTTTATCATTATTTTCATTGATGATATACTTGTGTACTCACGGGATGAAGAGGAACATGAGAAACACTTGAGGATAGCATTACAGACCCTAAGGGAGCATAAGTTGTATGCGAAGTTCAAAAAGTGTGAATTCTGGTTACCCAGTATTACCTTTTTAGGTCACGTGATTTCTAAAGAGGGTATTGCCGTAGACTTACAGAAAGTAGAAGCCATCTTGGATTGGCCCCAGCCAACTACCGTGACAGAGGTCTGAAGTTTTCTTGGATTGGCAGGCTACTACTGACGATTCGTAAAGGATTTTGCTAAGTTGGCAAAGCCGCTCACTCACTTGACTAAAAGTAATGTGCCATTCAATTGGGCAGATGAGCAAGAACAGAGCTTCTAGCTACTTAAGGAGAAGTTAACTTCAACGCCTGTTCTGACTATCCCCTCTAGGGAAGGGAAGTTCGTCATTTACTGTGATGCCTCCTATAAGGGCTTGGGATGCGTCCTGATGTAAGATGATAGAGTCATTGTCTATGCCTCTCGACAACTCCGACTGCACGAACAGAATTATCCTACCTACGACTTGGAGTTAGCTGCAGTGGTGTTTGCCTTAAAAATTTGGCACCACTACTTGTATGGGGAGGTGTACGAAATCTTTACTGATCATAAGAGCTTGAAATACTTCTTTACATAGAAGGAGTTGAATATGAGGCAACGGCGTTGGCTCGAATTGATCAAAGACTATGATGTGACCATTCAGTATCATCCCGGCAAGGCTAATGTGGTGGTCGATGCCTTAAGCCGAAGGTCTAGCAATCTCGCCTACATGATTACTACACAGGAGGAATTGATTCAAAACCTGGACGAGATGGGCATTGAGGTGATCCCACCAGGTAGCACGACTTATTTGGCCAATCTAACGATTGGGTCTACATTGGTGGAACGGATCAAAGCAGGTCAAGCTCAGGATGAGGAGTTAGTCAAAATCCGTGAGGAAGTAGAGGCAACTGGAAAGACTGACTTTGAGATTCAAGAGGGAGTTCTACGGTATCGAGGTAGGTTATGTGTACCCAAGATACCCGAACTAAAGAAAGAAATTTTGGAGGAAGCTCATGCTTCGAGGTTCATAGTACACCCTAGAAATACAAAGATATATCATGACCTCAAAGAACTGTATTGGTGGCCCGGATTGAAGAGGGACGTAGCTGACTTTATTGCCCACTGTATACGTTGCCAACAAGTAAAGGTTAAGGCCCCAGCGGACTCTTGCAACCACTCCTTATTCCAGAATGGAAGTGGGACCACATCACCATGGATTTCGTATCCGGATTTCCCAAGTCCCCAAAAGGCTTCGATGCTATTTGGGTCATTGTGCATCGGTTGACCAAGTCTGCATATTTTCTGCTTGTAAAAATGACACATAGCATGGAAAGGCTAGCTACGCTGTACATCCAGGAGATTGTACGCTTGCACGGCACACCCTTATCCATTGTGTCTGATCGAGACCCTCGGTTTACGTCACGATTCTGGAAGAGTCTGCAAAGGGCACTCAGCACTGAACTCAAATTCAGTACAACATATCACCCATAGACAGACGGACAGTTTGAACGAGTGTTACAAATGCTAGAGGATATGTTACGGCTGTGTGCATTGGATTTCAAGGGAAATTAGGCGGAACATTTGCCATTAGTTGAGTTCACCTACAATAACAGCTATCAAGCCAGTATCAAAATGGCACCGTATGAAGCACTGTATAGAAGAAGGTGTCAATTTCCACTTTGTTGGGCTAAAGCTGGTGAACAGAAGTTACTTGGACCGGATCTAGTCCAGAACACCACCGAACAAATTCAAAAAATTCGGAGTAGATTGTAGACGGCCCAGAGCCGATACAAGAGTTATGCTGACAACCGAAGAAAGGATCTGGAATTTGAAGTAGGTGACCTCGTGTTCCTTAAAGTGTCGCCATTAAAAGGAGTACTCCAATTCGGTAAAAAGGGCAAGTTAAGTCCTCGCTATGTTGGTCCATTTGAGGTCCTGAAAAGAGTTGGACCAGTTGCATATAGTTTAGCACTACCACCTGAGTTAGACAAAGTACACCACGTATTCCACGTATCAATGATGAGGAAGTGTGTATAAGAACCAGGACAAGTTATTGAATATGAGCCACTCTAGTTGAGGGAGGACTTGTCATATGAAAAACAACCAGTGCGAATTTTGGATCGATAGGAAAAGACTTTGCACAACAAGGCAATCCCGCTGGTGAAAGTTTTGTGGAAAAACCACACAAGTGAGGAAGCAACATGGGAGCGCGAAGCAGAGATTCGTGAATTGTACCCCGAGTTGTTCACTTAAATAAGGTTAGGTCGAGTTTTGGGATGTGATAAGCTTGGTATCTGTTATATATGAATATGATGAATCTGTTATATATGAGCTTGTCATTTAAACTTGACTACTAGACATGTGAACATAGTAGATAGAAGCAGAAACTAGGAGTAAGGAACCCCGAGTTTTGAGGACAAAACTCTTTTAAGGGGGGAATGATGTAATACTCAGACCCGAAAATATCGGGTCCTATGACACATGTTACGAGGTTATGAAAAATTAGTGTAAAGACTATACACTTAAGAAAATAATTAATTTAATATGAGAAAATATTGGTTAGTGATGCTGCATTTTTCAGCTCACAATAAATCTAGGCTCTGCGACCTGTAGAACACTCAAAAAGGGGGATCAGAGGACCACCGGATTGGCTCTGGCAGTAGCCGCTCCGATGCTTAAGTAAGTAAACTGAATTGAAAGACTGTATAGAAAGCCAAAGAATGAGCATGACAATAAAACGTACCTTTAGGGATTTGATCACAGGAGATAGTAGTTTCCTTGTTGGACATTGCACCATAGATAGACATGAACATGTATAGCAGTTTCCTTGTCGAAGACTGTTTCCTTATTCCCTGCTCGGCAGCCGCTAAGGTGGTGACGAGCTTTGGAGTGTTGGTTTGGAGTCCTGTACTTAACTCCGTGATCCTTATCCGGATATGTATGTGCTCTGGAGGTATGTGCTCGGCCACTTTCGATCTTTCAGCCTGTCCTGAATGTCCGAGCGCTAGCCACTGGTTGAGCGCGAGCTGAGTTAGCCGAGCGTGAGTTGGACTATAGACATACGTGTCGAGTGCTGATTGGTCTTGCTCTTTTGTGGTATATCAGTTACTCCCCCCCCAAGTCCTAGTTCGATGTTAACAAGCAACTAGGGCTAGGCCTTTTTAGAGAGTCACGTATCCTGTTTGTTCGCTTTTCAAGGCGACTGTTGGTGCGTCATTTATTGCGCAGCAGGAGATTGGGTTTTTTTCAAGGCTATCATTGTACTAAGCCGATGGTTGGGTTTCTCAAAGCCATCATTGTACCTGTCACATCCCGAACCCCACCCTACGCGGATGTCGAGGACGTGACTGCCAGTCGGTCGCGACGCGACCAACCAAAGGCAAATTCTAAACTTTCTGACGAATTGCACTCCAATTGTAGGGTCAGATGCAGCGGAATTTAAAACTTTTTTCTTTGTGTCACGGGAATGCAACTCACTTATACATCATAAGAATATGTATCACAGAGCAAGACTAAATCCAGTCAGTCAACAATTCTAATCTCAGAGCATATCTAAAATCAAGCATATAACAACAGAGCAGATCTAATATGTAATACCCCGACCCGGGGTACGGCACAAATATCGAGGTAAGTCGATACAATAATAAAACCCGAACTGTTTTAAGTTACGTTGCATAATTAAATGGATATGTGTATATGAATATGTATGCATAATAATGTATTAAGTGATCTCATGAATACATATGTATATATATAATTTGAGTACGGTATATAAATATATATATGGTAAATTGAATAATATGTATATATATATATATAAGAAAATTTGGTGAGGTGTCTTGGGTGCTCGGGTATGCTGCCACCGCAGCTACAGGTGGCAAGGGCCACCGACTGAGGGTCGGTTAAGGAATAAAGAAGGTAATTGAAGAGAGAAAAAAATAGAATCAGACTTAGAGATAGAGAGAGAAAGCTGAAATTTGAGGTATAGCAGTTGCTTGAGAACAGGTAAACCCCTGCACCTTTGTTCTTTAAATTCACTTTGTATAATTATAGAATTGCTTACTGGAATAGTAGGATCTGAAACAAAGAAGGAAAAATAAAAGAAAAAGAAAGAAATTGAGTTTCGGTTAGAAATGGTGATTTAAAATAGGTGAACCTAAATGGAAAATTGAACCATAATATGCATAGGAAATTACCCCAGGATCTCAAAACACTTTGAATTAGATTAAATGGTCAAGAAATGGCCATTTTATGGCCGGTTATTCCCTCACCGGTGCAACGCCGGAAACTGGGAATGGGTGCATGAAACCGATGAGGTTGGAGGTTAAAAACAGTCCTAAAATATTCCTTGCAATCTTAGATTTCATTGGGAAGAAAAACAGTGAATTTTGGACGTAAAACCATGAAGATCCGTGAGGAATTGCATTCTTCCGGCGACCGTGGTCGGAAAACCAACCGGAGAAGACGACCGGATAGTCGGGGGCTTCTTCGGGTCATAACGGGACCGGGTTTGGGTCGGACCGGGTCGGGACCCGACCGAAAATAATTAGGGGCAGTGATGCTATGTCGTTTTGAATGTAAAATTAAAATCAATTGGGCTGTTTGGTTGCAGAGACAATAAATAGAAATGGGGTTTAGGGGTTAACCGAACCATGGATAGGGATAGGGAATTGGGTTATTGTATTCCGGTTCTTGAATGAAACTGAACCGTTTGGTTCAGGTGAAAGGCTGACCGGTTTAGGGTTTTGGGGTCTGAACCAACTGGTTCAGACCGCAGCTTATGGGATTTATGAACCGGCCCCAAAAGTTTTGAATAATTACACTAAGGCCCAACAGAAAAATGTTAATTTTACAAAAATACCCCTGACTCAAAAGTGGGTCAAACGAGGTCCAAATAAGGTAAATGATTAGTCAATTTTTATTATCTCGGATACTCTGAGTCCAATGGTGAGGTCCGTTTCACGAGACAGAGTCCCAAAAAGTTACGACTTGTAAAAATGACCAAAATACCCCTGCTTCATAAGTGAGTCAAATGGACTCCGATTAAATTAAAGAACTAGTGAATTTTTATTATTCCGAACCCTATGGACTCAATGGTGAAGTCTAAATTGGCATTAGAGATACTTAAGATGACGAGATGTAAGATTGATGAATAAACATTTATTCTGAAACACGTTTATTGATATATAGGGAACTTGAAGGGGAAAGGCCCACTCACGAATTTCTAAGCTAAGATTTCATTAGAGGTAAGTAGATACCCTTTCTCTTCCATGTGGTGTTATCAAGCCAAGTTCATTCTTTTACTGCCAAACTTGTACTCCTGAGCGTATCTGATGTTATTGTCTCCACAATGTGATATTGTTCTATCTGGTGGACATTGATTATTGTTGTACTATTGTTATCATGTTGAACCGTGCTTTGAAATGCCTATTGTTATGTTTCCATTGAATTGATGATATTCCATTTTTATATACTCCTATGGAATCATTTATGATCATGAAATGTTTATGTATACTGGATTTGTGCTCAGTCACAATATCCATCCGATGCTTTTAAATACACTGAAGACCTTCGGGTCGAGTCCGTGAATGGACATGTGGCCATACACTGGAATGCACTGAAGGGGGTAAACCGGGCCCCCAAGGACCGAGGGTGTGCTAAGCCCTGACATAGAATAAAAGCATCTCTTACACGATTGCTCAACTATAATTGTTGAATTATATTATTCTTGTGATTATCTTGTATTGCGAGATATTCCTTTATTGATTTATTGTGATCAATTATATTGGCAGTACTTTCTTGTTATTGTATTATCGTCGAGAATTTCAGGACATTGTTATGCTATTCCTACTGATTACACATTGTGATTCCACTGTTCATTTGCCATCATGACAATTGTTCCCATTGGCTATCATAGCATCTTATTTTTTTGATTGGCTATCATATTCTTATCCTTGGATTCATATTCTTTTATGATCCTCGATACCAGTGTCGGAGATCTGTATTTACTTGCTGGGCTCTTGTAGCTCATTCCACCCTACTTACCCCTTTTCAGGTAATGACACCGCAAGACCCCAATAGGAGTCTGGAAGCATAGGGGGATATTTTGAAGAATTGTATCAGACTATGTTTTAATTCTCCCATGTATTCACCACCCACGGGTGCTGGTTATGTTTAGTTTTGACTTGGTACTGTAAAACCATATGATGTATGTTAAGACTTCCGTTGACTATTGTAGTGATAAACTTCCGTTGTTATTGTTTTAAGAATTTGGTACTTTGCATATTAGTACTATGATACAAGAATGGAAAAAGTAGGGACGGCCTTAGGGTCGGCCCCGCGACACGAAATCCGCATAGGGTGGGTTTCGGGTCGTGACATAATATCTCTAGAGTACCATTAGTTCCATGAGCCATGTCTATCTAGTATATATCAGTCAAGTCAGTCATAACATACCACTCACCGAAATAACCAGGTTCAATCCACAATAAACCAGTCTCTACAGTTCAGTGCCGTCAGATCCTTACTTGCGATGCCACTTGGCCTATTCACGTCATGTCATAGTACCTTCTAATCCAATGGAGGTAATTCCTAAAAAATGTCAGAATAATGGGGTGAGCTTAAATAAGCCCAGTGAGTAACACAGATTCCCTATCATGGGTTTCAAAACCAGTTTTGTGCTTCCATGGCACATGGATAATTTAGTCATTTCAAAAATAACTATTTTTATAAGTCCATTTCATAAGCAGTCTAGTACAATAAAACAGAATCGAACAAAGAATACAAACGGATCAGAACATGGCATAACCAATCAGTCAAAACAATAACTATTGCTAATATATCGGTCAAGACACAGACTCTTCATTAACGGAACGAATCACAATCGGGACTGAGTGGGAACAATAAATCAGTCAAGACAGGGGCATATTATCAATGGCTAGAACATAGCGGAGTTGAACAAGATCAATCAAGACAAGGCATACCAATAACAGGACGGAAACATAACGGAACTAGACCATCTATCAATCAGGCCAGACATGTCATCAACGGACGGAATATAACGGAATCGAACGGAAACAATACATCAGTCAAGCAAAGGCATATCGCGAACGGATAAAATTATAACAGAACTAAACGGAAACAATACACTAATCAAGACACAGGCAAGTCATGAACAGGACACAACATAACGGAACTGGGTAGAAACAATATAACAATCAAGTCAGGGACATATCACTGTCGGAACTAATCATAACTGGACTGAACAATGTTTCAATCAAGACAGACGTATCATCAACGGACAGTACACAACGGAACTGGACCATATATCAATCAAGGCGGACTTAACATCATTAACGGACGGAACATGTCAGAACCGGACGGAACATATCAATCGAGACAGACATATCATTAACGGACAGCACATAACCGAACTGAACAGAATTCCTAATTCGAAGGACACAAGCACATCACGTGGAATGTGGTACAAAGGGCGTACATTAAGTACATACATTTAAACAATATAGCATTCAGACAGTATACTATACAAAGCGGTACGATACAACAAAATGTTGTTCTTTGCCTATATCACATGGTTTATTTAATCATTTCGGAAATAATGGTTCAATATATCTATTTTATCTCAACAGTTCAAAACGGGCAAAACAGTACGGGATGCTAGCACAGGGATCAGGAATATAGTCAATTATTTAAAAAGACTAAAACCATGTCATAAGTGATATAGTACAAAAAGCATGCATTTAAATAATTGCACTTAAATAATTGCATTCAAAACAGATCAGTAAATCAAGGGACAGTATCAAAACAGTGTCAAGTTACTCACAAACTTTACGCTTATTTCCTTGCATAAATAATCCGATAACCTCCAGGTACGTCAGGCATCTCCATGTATATCCTGAATAATAATCATCAATCACAGACAGATCAGAACTCATCCATTCAGGTCTCATTCGTCATCTTAGGTATCTATCGGATTACCTAAGATAGCCTAATAGCCTATCGCCCTTCCATTGGGTCTCACTCGAGGCTATTTCATTCTTTAATTAGGCTTAGCAATTATTAGGATTATAACCTAAGTCATTTAGACTTCAGTTGTTATCAGTCAGGCACTCATTCAACCTTAGGGGCAAAATGGTAATTTTATCATTCTTGTCCCGGACCTTGTTGTGGTCTTCGGAATAGTCTTTATATCTTAAGTACAAAGTTTTACGTCCTTTGGACTCCAATCGGTATCAGTTAGGTTCTCATTTTAGCCATAGGGGCAAAATGGTAATTTTGCCATTCTTATCCCGGACCCTATTATGGTCCTCAGAATATCCCATATATCGTATATATGAAGTTTTAAGTCTTTTAGACTTTAATCAGTATCAGTTGGGTACTTATTTAGTCTTAGGGGCAAAATGGTAATTTTGTCATTTTTGCCCCAGACCCTATCATGGTCCTCAGAACGTCCCATATATCTCATGTATAAATTTGTAAGTCCCTTGGACTTCATTTGGTATCTGCTTTAAATCGTCGGGACACATCGGTCATTTCTCGTTTTATGCGTTGACTGTCTCGGAGTCTTATTTAGCCCTTCAGTGTTCATAATTATCCCTATGATAATTTATCAGATCAGTTTGACCTTTATTCGACCTCTACTTTGCACTTACAGTGCTCAGGGGTATTTTGGTCATTTTACGTTTTGTGTAATTCTGACCCCGATTCGTCATCTAATCAAGTATACAGTCTCACCAGTGTCTGGGCTCCTACCGGTATCAGTTTCGTCCCAATCGAACTTTGTTTAGGTCTCGTACAGTATCAGGGGTAATTTGGTAATTTCATGTGTCGTATTTTTCGGCACGTCAGTTCATAAAATGGACCTCACCATTGGGTCCAGAGCGTCCAACATAGTGAAATTGGACTGTCTGTTATGTTTAATCGGCCCTGTGTATCATTAAGGGCAATTCAGTCATTTACACCTACGTGTCTGTATTTTTCGGATCCTCAGTTCGTTAAACGGACCTCACCGTTGAGTTCAGAATGCCCGAGGTAGTCAAAATAGGCTATCTGATATTTTTATTTGAGTCTAGGTACCATCAGGGGTAGTTCGGTCATTTATCACTTATGGGTCTGTATTTTTCGGGATTGTATTTCCAAAATCGGACTGTACCATTGAGTCCAGAATGCTTGAAATAGTGAAAATACACTATTTATTTAATTTATTTGGACTCCGTTTGACATATTTAATGTCCATGGGTAAAATTGTAATTTTACTTATTTAATAAAATAATAAAATAATTATTTTATTATTTAATTAATTACCAGGGGCTTAAATGTATAATTTTCCCAAAGTCTGGGCCACTGTGCAATATTCAGAACTGTTGGGGCAAATCCGTAATTTTCAGAAATCATTTGGGGGTTAAAACATAATTACATAAATTAGGGGTTCAAACCCCTTGGGTTTTAGGTTCAAGAACTGAACCGGTCCAAATACATTGTGAACCAACCGGTCTGTGACCCTCAGCAAACCGGAATTAAATATTCCAATTAACCTCAATTTGCCCCCCTATCCGTGTTCAGGATTAGCCCAATCCCAAACTTCAATTTTTAAAACCCGTAACCAAACAGGCCAATTCTTAAAACATCAAACATCAAAACGGTGCAGTTTTATTAAAACAGTGGCATGGTCTTGAGGCGACACGTGTCCGAGTCAGCTCGGATTGGCTCAGTCAACTCGGCCGAGTCAACTCCGTCTTCCCTAACTTTTCTACGCACTGTTGCCCTAATACCAGTCTTGATTTTTCTCAATTTCGTGCTATTTCAAGCACGGTTTTCCACATGTCTTGGTTCCAAATTGTCCCTAGGAGTGATTCCAACAACTTGGCATCGATTTTGTGCCTCGAATCCAAGGATTAAGCTCGGTAGAACCGATTATTGCGCATTATTTCAGTTCGGCCGTGTGGCCTTGTTCCTCAACCAAATCGCACACGGTTTGGTTCTTTGTGACCCTTAGAACAGGGGCTTCAATTCCCCATTCACAAATTTTGGTTTAAGTGTTCGTTTTAGGTTTTGGGTTCCATGGCCGAGACTCACAGGTTCGATTTTGAGGGTCCAAATCAGCGTTCTAGGGTCGCGGGTTGGTGGTTTTGGCACCCTAGGAAGGTCTAGTTCAGTTCTGTACATGCAAGAAGTCAATTGGTTGAGGTCGAATCAGACCTGCAACTCAAGGTCCATCAATGGTGGTTTCACTCACGGTTTGGGGTTCTAGGCTATTCCGACCATTCTAAGTTGTCCTAGAACAGTTCTAAGACTCACAGGAGCTTATATGCATAGTTTATATAGGCCAAAACTATCAGATACAGTACCAACAATCAAAACAGAAAAATTAGCAGTTTGAGGTGTCTCACCTTTCAAACAGTGGCTGTTCCCCTCTTGGCTCGATTCAGGTCTCCTCATGGCTTTATGCATGCTGCTCTAGTGCAGTCGTGCCCTCAATCCTCCTCTTTGTGCATCACATGCACACAATGTTGCACACAGCCGTGGGTACACACACACACACATGCACACAAGCTTGCATAGTCTCACTTTGGCAGCCCTCTTCGAGCACACAGGCAGTTTAGTTTTGGTTTCCTTTCCTCCCCACCCAACACACTCAAGGCCCATATATGTATGAGATATATATATATATACACACACACTTCTACAAATATATCTCTAGGTGTATATATGTATATATATCAGAGATTCAGTGGGGCTTAGGGCTGATGTGGGCTGAGGGAAACCATCATGTGGGGTTTGCATGTAACCTCATTGGTCCAATTTGAGGTGGGGCTTGGTTAACTCAGGAATATATACAATTAAGTTGTATATATGTGCACAAAGGTGTGGGTAGCCCAACTGATAAAGTTTTGGGTAAAATCCATTCCACTCAAAGGTCAAGGGTTCAATTCCCTTGGCCTCCCTTTTTGGCCATTTTCACTATTTTTGGTTAAGGACACGTTTGGCTGCGCATTAATTCAGTTTTTGATGTTTGCCACATAACTTTCATTCCGTAGCTCCTTTTTCGATGCGGTTTCTTCCGGTCAGTTCCTATTTCCGTTATCTTCAGTGTCAGAGGTTCCGTGTCATTTATTAGTCACTCGGGATTTTTGGGGTTAACTAATTCGGGTTCCGTCAGTGTTAAATTAACATTATTTTACCTAATTAATGGATAATTAGGTTCGGGTATTATACCCTATTCTCGAACATGTTTTAATTGTTTGATCTGTCTATCTTGACCGTCGGGAGATTAGGGTTAATTCCCTTGATTATTCTCTGAGCCGATATTAATTAATAATTAATATTTAATTATTAATTATACAAGATCGAGGTGTTACAGTACCGAACCATCATGGCGTTTGGACTTGGTGGGTCCCTTCTGATATTACGCTTATAAATACAGGGAGAGATTTGAAATGACCGTTTCCTCGTCATTTTCACTGTGCCAGAAGATCTTGTCCGCCATTGTTGGTTTGTGCGACTTTAAAGAATACTGGTTATCTGAGGCTCTGGTCTAGAACAGGTTCGACCAATCTTCCTCTTCTTTTGCATCTTTCTCTTTAAGTTTGAGAGTAATGTCTACTCCTTCTGAATCTTCTAAGCTAGTGAGGGGGTAGGAAATCCCTCAGAGATGGCTATGCCGTCTCATGTAGAGAATGTAGGTGGTCTTGTCGCCGAAGATGTTGGGGAGAGGTTTGTTGAGCCTCCCCACAGTCCTGAGACTAGGATAGTGGACGCCTTCATAGAGCCCCGAGACAGGGCTGGGGAGACCTTTGGCAGGTCTTCCTATAGGGAAGAGGGCGAAAGTGCTGTCACCCAGAGCTTGTTGGACGAATGGAGGGTGAAGTACAATTTTTCCCAAATGTTACCTGTAGGGTTCCGGGCCTAATGGATCGCCCTTATGATGTTAGAGCTGGGGAGATCTGTGTTTATCTTGCCTGGTTTGATATGGGTTTAAGGCTTCTATTGCCTGATTTGGTTAGGCAGTTCTTCTGTTGGTACAAGCTCTGTCCTGCCGACCTTAATCTCAATAGTTGGCGGCACCTTTTAGGGTTCGTAGTGTTAGGGCACAAAAATAGTGTAGATGTGTCCGTAGATCTGATCCGTAGCAATATGGATCTGAAGTATATGAAGGCAGAGGGCCTTTTTTACATGTCTTTTGAGAAGGGGTTCCGACCTCTGTCCCCTGTACCCACTTCTAATAAAACATGGAAGAAGTGGTACTTCTTTGTTGGAGAAGGATGGGAGTGTGAAGACTTCCAAGATCATGTCTCGATATTCCCTCTTACCACGGGTCCTAAGGGGGAGGCTTATTTGCTTAGGCTTGTTTTAGCTTTGTTACGTCTTCCGAGCTGATGGTCTGATATGCAATTTCTTATTTATGTGCAGTCAGGAGCGCTTGGAAGAGGTCTGAGTTTACTGACGAGCTCTAAGTTCAGTATCGCGAGCTTCTTTTGACCCCCAACCGAGCTCACACCGTCATCGTCACTCGTACTGATAAGCTCAGGAAAAGTCTGACATCGAGGTGGGCAGAGGTGGAGGCCCAAGTGGCGAGGGAGGCTTCCTCCCAAGTTGAGCCTGAGCCTCCTCTTTAGGTAAAAATGAGGAGGTTGACTTCTGGCTCTTCCGAGCCACCTCTTACCGAGGCTGAGAAAGAGGCCGAGCCTGCTGTTCCGGTTTCGACGGTTCCCTCTGCCCCTTCCGCTCCGAGCAGACGAGCTGGGAAGGGGAAGGCGTCTGCTACTCCGTCGGAGCCTTCTGATGAGCCGGATTACCAGATTGCCAAAAAGGCCTTTGACCAAATATGGTCTAAGGGCCCTCATCGATACAGGGGGGATAACCTTGCGAAACTGATGAATGAGATGATGAATCTCCAAATGAAGGTAACCTCTGAAGCCTTTTCTTGTCTTTTCTTGCTTGCTTACTCGTTCGGCCTAACTTGTCTGCCTTGTGTTGTGCAGAGCATGCATAGTTTGGCTGCTCTGATGGTGACTCCTTTGAGCTTTGAGGAGGCTGATAAGTTGAAGGCCGAG
>CM018050.1:12608946-12663946 GCA_008638375.1 Nyssa sinensis
GACTCCAAAAAATTTAGACACGTTAAGGTTTAAATTACCAAATTGCCCCTAACATATCCTAAGCCGAATTAAATTCTAAGAAAGCCTAAATTGACTTTATTCAACGTTCCGGACTCAATGGTAGAGTCTATTCAACCAAAATAAGTGTTTAAAATAAAAGGACATAAAACTTGATGAATAGCATCAATCAGGTGGCTTTAAATTAGAACACTGCTGAGTACAAAACTAAGGCTTGTATGTTAAAACAAAATACGAGGAGACTCAACACGTAAACATGTGAAGTAATTAAAATTACTTTAAAGTTAATGGAGCTAACAGAAGAGTATAGCTTTAAAAGTTTAAAATGAAATAAATTCCTAACACATTAAATTGTGTCATAGATTAAAAGTATGAGTTGAATTAAGTACATAAGAAATTTATGAAATCAGTTAGGATTAATACGATCTAAGCATAAGATAAGAAGCATCAGTAGGTGATATTGCAGTGATGTGAAGTTGATGAGACTGTTTATGAATTGTTCTTAGGAACTACGGAAGAAGTGGGAAAACGCATTTTTAGCACTAACCCTAAAGGATTGAGGTGAGTAACCCTGTGTTTGAAGTGGAGATTTAACTCCATGAATTTGAAGGAGTTTTAAGTTCAATTTATTTGAAGCCTCGAATATCAAATTCAGTATCATATGATTCCTGTTTTACAATGTTTTCTGCTTTCATAAACTGTATTGTGACATGTTGGGTGATTGGTCTGAATCACGGTTTTCCTTTTTTATTATGTTTCAGCATGTCCGGGTTTAAAATGCTAAATTTTCATAAATGTTTTGAATTTGATTATTCCAAATATTGAAGTTCTATTGCAGTAGTTATATATATTTCATGTTTTAAATATTCATGAAAAATATCTATTGAAAAGGCCATGTGATAAGTTATATATATGTTTCATGTTTTAAATATTCATGAAAAATATCTATTGAAGAAGCCATGTGACAAATGTTTTATAAGATAAATGGTGTTTAAAGCACCCCCTATGACGGTTGAAATCCTTCGGGATTCAATAGTAAATAGCCGGTAGCAGGATCTAATCCCCCAGGAAAATGAGATCGACAGTATTGGCAGTAAAATGAGAGTCTGGTTCGAAACAGATTCCACCTAATTAAAGAGAAAAGATGACAAATGTTTTTGGAAATGGAAGCAGGTTTTACCCCCATATTCCTATACATGTTTATATGTTTTGAAGTAATGTTTTTGTAAATGGAAACAGGTTTTTACCCCCATTTTATTATACGTGTTGATATGCTTTTAAATTGCATATGCTCTATTTGAAGAAATGTGTTTTTAACTTGAACACTTTAAATGTTTCAAAGCTCTCTGTTTTAAGAATACATATATTCTGTGTTCTAAAATGTACGAGCAATTGGTAGTGAGTATTTTATACTCTCATGTGCTAAACCACTACCAGTTGAAAACCCCATGACGAATGCAGGAATTACTCACAAGCTTAGATTAGCTTACCCGAATTTATATCCGCCCCCTTTCAGGTGACTGACAGTAGTCTTGATGTGAAGAGGTTGATGTTAGAGCTTACCCATTTTGTGAAGAGTGTAAGCAGCTATTGCAAGGATTGGCAGTCCTTTTGGAAAAACTTATAAAGTTTTAAGTTAATCTCTTTTGTATTAGTGAGATGGTACACCATTATGTATTAAGCCCTATGGGGTTACTAAACATGTTGTAATTTTAAAGTTCTTAAGTTTTATTATGCTCTGAATGTTATATCATATGTACGCTATGTAAAGAGCGGTAGTACCGGACTAGATGTACAAATTTTAAAATGAGAAAAGAAAAGAAAAAGTTTTCACGCTTTCCGCAACCACCTGATGCACATCTATTCGATACCGTTGCGTATGCGAGCCTTAATCCTCAGGTCCCCGGGCCTGAGGGTGGCGGTCGCGATTCGGGGATCTACACGGCATGGGATTCCGGGTCGTGACAGGAACGGCTTAGTCCAAGGTTCATGCTGCCGAGAAGAATCTGAAGGAGGTTGGCACTAACCTTGCCGTGGTGGAATCCGAAAGGGACCTCTATGCTCGGCAGGTTGGAGGGCTTCAGAGAGAGTTGGTCAACCTTCGAAAGCACCTTTGATCAAAAGCTTCAGGAGGCAGTTGATCAAGCCAGGACTGAGACTGAGATGGAAATGAGAGAAGAAGTTGATAAGATGGGGGACGAACTGATCCGGTTCGGCTTTGAAAGCTTCCGATCTAGATTTCTCACTAAGTTTCCAGATTTTGACGTGTCGTCAATTGTTGCTCCTGGAGCCGCTTCATCTGGTGCTGGCCCGAGTCAAGAGGCCGTGACTACCGACCCTCCTTCGGCAGAGGACCCTGGCTCTTCCGATAAGGCTTGAGGCTTTATCAACTTTACTCTTTTGTTTAGCCAGCTTTTTGATGTAATAAATTTCCTTTGATCAATAAAATTGAATTTTCTTTAGATCTTTCTTGTGTTCTTGCTTTTTGCGAAATTCATTGCGAGTATAGCTGCTCTGAGCCCATTGCATATCAGATCAGCTTTCCAACAGTTAATAGTTGCCTCCCGAGCTTCAACACTTGTAATAGAATAGTGAATGTAGATTAATTTCGATTGTCTCATCATAATAAGATAAGAAAGCGAACATAATCAGATGAGTAGGAATCCGATAGTGATCTTGTATCACATAGAGTGGAAGCAAACTCTACAGATTATTCTGAACCAAAGACTTGTGAAAATAACTAGGCAGCTTGTGTCCATCATTCTGATGATTGAAACTTCTGTTTCTGAGCCCTAGGATCAGGATATATCAGAGCTGTTGGCCTTTGTTATATGTGTGGCCTTGTCAAGGAATAGATAAGACTGGGAGATCTGTATATCGGATGGGAGGCCTGTATATTTAGACTTTGCTTTTTTCATCATTTCAGAAGCTTCAGTGCCGAACTGCGGTTGTTCGTTCAGGAAAACTCCACACTCTGTCTTTTGATATTCTGAGAGGATGGTTTAATGCGTCATTCATTTATACAATTGTCATTTGGGTTTTCGAGGCCAACCCTTCCTTTAACCGTCGTGACTGGTCCAGATGGTTGGCTTTTGGGCTTCATGGGTCTATATATACGAGAGAGGGGCATACGGTTACGCCTAAATCTCTTTACTTTTTTGCCTTCAAACTGTTCCCCCGTCGGTAGAGAATTTAGATGTTTTTTAGGAGCTTACTGTTACCCGAAGATGACTGACGATTTTCAGTCCGAGTTGGGAATGATTAATCTATGGCCGAGAATCATCCTTCCCTTTGATTTAGTCTCCAAGGAAGGATTAGAGGAGGTGAAGATCTTCTTGTCCATCTTAGCATTTGGTCGCGACTTCTCCGATTGGAGGTGGAACCCTCCTTGATTCAACCGAGGCTTGGAGCATTGGTGATGAAGACGAAGGTGGGATGCCTCATTCCCTTTGTGTCTTGGCAGAGACCCTTGCTCAAGCCGACTAGGGGTGTCATGCTGAATTCGAGGGAAACGAAGGTGGAGAATGGAGGTCTCTTGAGACCCAGAGCCCTCATCATCCGTTGGTATTGAAGATCAGTGACAGTGATGATGACATGGCCTGGGTACTTCTTGATGCAGATTGGGGTTCAGGGTTCCTTCCTTTCAAATGGAAGCCGGACGACGGCGGTAATGGAGGTTTGGAACCTGGGCCCCTTTCTCCTTCACTAGAGAGATTCGAGGAAGAAAGCCATGATGACGCAAAACGTAGTGATGTCTTTGTTATAGTTTCTGTAAAACATAGTGATGTCTTTGTTGTAGCTTTTGTGTACTTGTTATATTTTCAGTCTTCTTGTACTGATGTAAGTTTTTATGAATCATCAATAAAATTGGATTCCTTTTCCTCAAATCAGATGTACCTTATGCTTCGATGTGCTCTTTTGGAGTTTAGAACGCCCTTCCGAACACTCCTGATTAATAACTCTGTTGTATATTCTAGGAGTAGATCAAAGAAACTTACATAAAACTTATGTTTTTGAACCAAAGTACTTTAAACCTGCTCGATACTGTAGTATTTGTTGCTAGTTGTTACATAGGCCAAGTAATCTAAGCATCAGCTCTGAGGTTCTGCCGATCTAGCTAACTTGTGCAAATAATAATTGGCCATAAGTTGAAGACGTTCAGAACTTTTGTCTTTGGATGGACTGGATCATTGACTCTGTGTATTAAGCATGGACCAGGCTTTGAAGGCCTGTACATTAAGGATGGACCAGGCTCTAAAGACCTGTGCATATAAAGATGGACCAGGTACTAAAGACCTGTGCATTAGAGATGGACCAGGCTCTGAAGGCCTATGCATTTAAAGATGGACCAGGTGCTAAAGACCCGTGCATTAGAGAAGGACCAGGCTTTGAAGGCCCGTGCATTTAAAGATGGACCAGGTACTAAAGACCCGTGCATTAGAGATGGATCCAGGCTCTGAAGGCCCGTGCATTTAAAGATGGACCAGGTACTAAAGACCCGTGCATTAGAGATGGACCAAGCTCTGAAGGCCCGTGTATTTAAAGATGGACCAGGTACTAAAGACCCTGTGCATTAGAGATGGACCAGGCTCTGAAGGCCCGTGCATTTAAAGATGAACCATGTACTAAAGACCCGTGCATTAGAAATGGACCTAGGCTCTGAAGGCCCGTGCATTTAAAGATGGATTAGGTACTAAAGACCTGTGCATTAGAGATGGACCAAGCTCTGAAGGCCCGTGCATTTAAAGATGGACCAGGTACTCAAGACCTGTGCATTAGAGATGGACCAGGCTCTAAAGGCCTGTGCATTTAAAGATGAATATTTTATGGAGGTATTAAAAAGAAAGATAAATATTTATTGGTAATACTTCCGTAAATGTTCTATATTCCAAGGTCTAGGAATAGGTTTCCCAGCCACTGTCCTCTAGCCAGTAGGTGATAGGCCTAACAACCTTTGTCATTCTGTAGGGGTCTTCCCAGTTGAGTGACAGCTTTTCCATAGTGGGATCCTTGGTATTTGGAAAAGCTCTTCTTAAGACAAAGTCTCCAACTTGAAAGCTGACCGTCTTGAGCCCTACCTTGGATTTGTTGACCATTCTCTGCTAATAGGCTTCCATCCTGATGTTGGCTTGATCCCTTTTTTCTTCAAGCAAATCCAAATTTTCTGTCAGCTGCTGATCATTGGACTCTTGCTCGAAGGCTTCAGTTCTTAAAGTTGGCATACCGATCTCAACTAGGGATTACTGCTTCTGTACCATAGGCCAGTGAGAAGGGAGTTTCAGAGATGGGAGTTCTTCTGGTTGTTCTGTAGGCCCAAAGAACCCCAGGGAGTTCCTTCGCCCACTTTCCTTTGGCCTACTCCAACCTTTTCTTTAATCCGTCAAGGATCGTTTCGGTTGGTGACCTCTGCTTACCCGTTTGCTTGTGGGTGGCCTGAAGAGGCAAAGTGTTGCCTAATGTTGAGATTTTCACAAAATTTCTTGAAGCCTTTACTAGTGAACTGCATCCCATTGTCAGAGATGATCACTCGTGGAATATCGAACCTGCAGACAATGTTCTTCCAGGTGAAGTTTTCAACTTCCTTCTCTGTGATGTGTGTTAGAGGTTCAGCTTCGGCCCATTTAGAGAAGTAGTCAATGGCTACCAAAAGATACTTCCTGTTTGGTGGGGCTTTGGGTAATGGACCCACGATGTCCATCCCCCTACTGAGCAAAGGGCCAAGGACTAGTAATCGGGATGAGCTCGTGATGAGGCTGGTGTTGATATGGGGCAAACCTTTGGCATTTATCGCACTTCTAGACGTACTCCTTAGCCTACCTTTAGCATGCTAGGCCAGTAATAGCCCTGAGTTAGAGCTCGGTGACCTATCGTTCTGCCCCCCATTATGGTTCCCGCAAATACCCTCATGTATTTCAGCCAAGACATATTGTGATTCTTCTAGAGCTAGGCATTTTAACAGGGGTTGAGAATAAGACCTTCTGTAAAGCTTGTTGTTCAGGATCAGGTACCGAGCTGCTCTGATTCGGAATTCTCCTTACTTTGTTTTTGTCTTTTGGGAGGAGCCCAGATTCTAGGTACTGGAGGATTGGAGTCATCCAGTTCTGGGGCTGTTCAACAATTTGGGCAACTTGGGCTTCCTCTATGCTGGGTCCTGGCTGATAGGAGATTTTTACTGTGGAGTTCCCTTCTGACCTTAAGCGGGATGCCATGTTTGCCAAGGCATCTGCTCTACAGTTCTGGCTTCTTTCTATTTTCTGGATAGTGAACGTCTGGAAGGAGTGCTTCAAGTAATTCACCAGTTCGGAGTACCGAAGCATCCTATCATCTTTAATGGAGAATTCTCCCAAGACTTGGCTTACCACCAGTTGGGAATCTGAGAAGACTTTAAGGTTCTGAACCTCGTATTCCAGAGCCAACTTCATGCCTAGGATTAGGGCTTCGTATTCTACTTCATTGTTGGAAGCTCTAATCCCAAGCTAACTACTTTTTCTGACGAGAGCCCATCAGGGGACTGTAATACCAAGCCCTACTCCTGAGTCCTGATCGATTGACGACCCGTCGATATAGAGCAGCCAGGTTCCTGAAGTTTCGATGGGCTGTGCCTTGTCTTGAAGTGCCAGGGGTGAACTCGGCAACGAAATCAGCCAAGGCATGCCCTTTGATGGAGTTCCGTGGTACATATGATATGTCAAATTCCCCTAACTCCACAGACCACTTCACTAATCTTCCTAAAACCTCGGGCTTCCTCAGTATTGACTTCAGAGGGTAGGCGGTTGGGATTTCAATTGGATGAGCTTGGAAATAAGGCCGGAGCTTTCCGAGCTGATATTACCAAAGCAAAGGCTAGCTTCTCAACCTCTGGGTATCTCTTTTCTGTGTCGAGTAGTGCCCTACTGACGTAGAATATGGGCCTCTGTACTCCTCTGTCCTGTCTGACTAATGCGGAGCTGACTGCGTTTTCAGAGACTACGAGGTACAAGGAGTAGCTTTTGTGATATCCCGACCTGGGATACGGCACGTTTATCGAGGTCAATCGACTGAATAGTGTAATGTGAGCTGTTTGAGCTCTATATCATGGTATTTCATGGAACCGAACGACTGAGGTATGTGAATGGTTTGCTTAGAATAGCTAGTGCCGGGCAACACCCGAGCACCTCAGGACCCAACATCGTAATGCGTGCATACACGCATTTCCATGCACGACCATATTTCGCAAACATATAGTATGTTTAAAATCAGTGTATGCATGCACTATTATAAATGGATATATATGTACGTATATGGATATACTCTCACATATAAGATATGTATTTTATATGTGTATAAATAAATACATATAGTATAATGTATATTATGTATATATATGTATATGTATACATAATACATGTATAAATATAAAGGAAAATATCAAAGAAAAGACAAAGGAAAAAGGGAAAAGGGGCTGCATGTGGGCTACTGATCAGTGAGTATGTCACTGTGTGTATGTGTGTGTGTATCATTGTGTGATATACATGGAGGTGTGTGTAGAAAGTGTGTGTTTTGAGTGAACAGCCGACAGTGAGAAGGATATTTATATCCTCTCTCATATGTACTGTAATATATATAGTATATATATATATATAATCTCAACCAAAGAGTCAAAGAAAGGGGCTGGTAGAGAGAGAAAGTAGAGAGAGAAAGTAAGGCGGTTGGTGTGTGCTTATATATATTGTATACATATGAGGGGTGTTGGAAAGAAAAATAGAAAAGAAAGAAATCAAAGGAGGAAGTCGAGAGTGGATTGGAGTGGAACCAAAGAAAAGAGAGGAGAATCTGCGACCAACAGGTGAGTAAGACTTGAAATTATCATTTTTATTTTATTAGTGTAATGCTTGATATGATAGTAGGAACATATAGTGGAGTTTAAAAGAAAATAAATGAAAGAAAAATGATAAGAAATGGTTGAAAAATGAATAAGAAAACCGGAGTTGCAGGTTTATGCAATGAATTCGGGTTAGTGGATTTTATGCTAAAAACTTAGTTTAAAATGCATGGGATTGATCCCATAAAGTGCAGAAATTTAATAGAATGAAAAAAAGGGTCGAAACAGTTGAGAACCGAGTGTAAAAATGAGAAAAAACAGCTCATCGGAAAATCGGCCGGAGCTATTAACCTCCATATTCGAGAAGATTGGGAAGGTTTTGAGGGAAATGGAGGATAGAAATGAGGTCGTGGGGAAGAAAGGAAGAGATTGGCGTTGAAAATGGGAGAGAAAACTGATCGGGACAGGTTGCCGTCACCGGAGATGGTGACGGAACCCTACTGTTTTCCTACCAGGAGTGATGAAGGGGGTGACCGGATTGTCGTGGGGTCTATTCGGGTTAAAAGGAAACGGATCCGGGTTGGATCCGGGTCAGGGCCCAACCGAATTAAAAGGGTTATCAAAACGGTACAGCTTTGATTTAGGTTTTAAATGTTTTAAAATTTCATTCAGAGTGTTTGGCAACATGGTTAAGAAATTGAAATTGAAATTGGTTTGGGGATGGGGATATCCTATTCCGATTTTAAGGGATAGCCACTGTTGGCTATCCATAGTGAGAATAAGAGTTTTCTTAAATTACAAGTTGACCCAGAAGGTTTTAGAATTTATAAATTGACCCCCCAACTGTTAATAATTGTGATTTGACCCTCAGAATAAAATATTAATATATTTAATTAAATAGAAAATTATGAAAATACCCCTATTTCAAATATGGGTCAAACGAAGTCCAAACGATGCAAATGAATAGTCAATTTTTATTATCTCGGACATTCTAAGATCAATGGTGAGGTCCGTTTCATGATACGGGGTCTCAAAAAATAAAATACACGTAAAAGTGCAAAATGACCATTTTGCCCTTTGTAGTACAAATGTCCAAATAGAATTCCGCGAAAGCCTAAACCGACTTTCTTCGGCGTTCCGGACTCAATGGTAAAGTATAAATTAGTATTTGAAATACTTATGATAGAAAGGCATAAAATTTGATGAATAGCATTTATTCTGAAACGCAATTACTGATATATAGGGAACTGGAAAGGCAAGGGCACACTCACGGATTTCTGATATAGAATCATGATAGAGGTAAGTAAATTCACCTTCTCTTCCATATGGTGTTTCCAAGCCAAGTTTATTCTTCTTACTGCCAAACTTGTACTCTTGAAAGTATCTCACGTTATTGCTATCCACAATGCGATATTGTTCTATCTTGTGGACATTGATTGACTACTATGTCGTTGTTATCATGTTGAACCATGCCTTGAAAGGTTTACTGCTATGTCTTTATTGTGAACCATGCCTTGAAAGGCTTATTTCTATGTCTTTATTGGATATATGATATTCCTATTTTATACTTCTATGGAATTATGAATAATCATGATATGTTATGAATACGGGATTTGTGCTCAGTCACAATATCCATCTGATGCTTTCTGATTGACTGGAGACCTAAGGGTCAAGTATATGAATGGACAGGTGGCAAGAATGAATTCCTCGAAGGCTTTCCACCGGCAATTGACTGGCATTTTCATTGCATTTCCATTGGCATTCATTTACATTTGCATTGGCATTTTACCTGAGAACAGAGTAAATGCATCTCTTAAGAATTGATATGATTACATTATTGAATGGCACTATTCCTTGTGACTTATCTTAAACTGAGAGGACACTCTTCATTGAATTGATTGTGATCGGTTTGTTGTGGCAGTCCTTCTTGTTGTTGTATTGTTGTTGAGAGATTCATGATGCTATTGTATCCATTTCCCCTAATTGAACATTGTGACCTATGATTCATTGGCCATCAAGGCAACTGTTCCCATTGGCTATCACAGCATCTCTTTTCTTATGATTGGCTATCATAATCTTATTCATGGAATTGTATCTTATCGATACCAGTGTCGGAGATATGTTTTTACTTGCTGAGCTCTCGTAGCTCATTCCACCCCATTTACCCCCATTTCAGGTGATGACGCTGCAAGACCCCAATAGAAGTCTGAAAGCATAGGAAGACATTTTGAGGAAACGTATCAGTCTATGTTTTAGTTCTCCCATGTATTCACCACCCTCGGGTGCTGGTTACGTTTGGTTCTTATTTTGTTTATGTAGAACCATATTATGTATTGTAAAGACTTCCGCTAACATTGTGTATTAAAAGACTTCCGCTGATGTACTATTACTGATAAGACTTCCGCTGTTATTGTTTTGAGGTTTTAGTACTTTGCATATTAGTACTATGATACAGGAATGGAAAAAATAGGGACGGCCTTCGGGTCGGCCCCGCGACACGAGATCCGCATAGGGTGGGTTTCGAGTCGTGACAGCTTTTCCCCCTGTACTAGTTTTGATAGAAGCTCTAGAGAGGCAAGATACTCCTTCAGCTCTTGAAAAGCTTTCTCACATTCTTCCATCCATTGTAAAGCTTTGTTGCCCTTTAAAGCTTTGAAGAAGGGTAGGCAACGATCAGTGGATTTGGAGATAAATCTACTTAGTGCCGCGATTCTGCCATTCAGCGCCTGAATGTATTTTTTGGTTTTTGGTGACTTCAGTCCAATTAGAGCTTGGATCTAAGTGGGGTCTGCTTCGATACCCCTCTGAGAGACAATGTATCCCAAGAATTTTCCCTTCGTCACCCCGAAGGTACATTTCGAGGGATTAAGCTTCATCTTGTGCTGTCTTAGGATATCGAAGGTCTGGGCTAAGTGCTGGCAGTGACTACCTTTCTGCAGAATTTTGACCAACATATCATCAATGTATACCTCCATGGTATTGCCGAGCAGCGGGCTGAACATCTTGTTAACCAACCGCTGGTATGTGGCTCCAGCATTCTTCAAACCGAAAGGCATTACTCTGTAGCAGTAGAGACCTCATTTGATTATGAAGGCTGTCTTCTCTTGGTCTGGAGGGTACATCTGAATTTGGTTATACCTAGAATAGGCATCCATAAAACTCATGAGTTCGTGCCCTGCAGTAGCGTCAACCAGTTGGTCTATCCTTGGCAGTGGAAAGTTATCTTTGGGGCACGCCTTATTGAGGTCTGTATAATCAACGCAGACCCTCCACTTGCCATTTTTCTTCTTGACCAGGACGATGTTGGCTAGCCACTTGGGGTAGAACACTTCACGTATCATTTTGGCTTCAAGCAGCCTCTGGACTTCCTCGTTTATGATCTGATGCCGCTCTGGGGCTAGCGGCCTTCTTTTCTGTCTCACTGGTGGGTGATCTGGATCCACCACTAGTTTGTGAGTTATCAGGTTTGGATCTATACCCTCCATATCTTTGGTCTCCCACGCAAACATAGAGAGGTTATCTTTCAGAAACTTGATTATTTTCTCTTGCTCAACGCATGTCAAGTCTGGACCGATGTACAAATAGCGCCCCTCTGATTCTGAATTGACCAATACTTTGATAGGATTGCCAATGGGTTTGGCCCTGCTGTCACGTCCCCTTGGGCTTAGGGGTTCTTCAATTCTGGAAGGGCAACTTTCCTCCTTGGGAGTGTGGGAGAGAATTGGATCTGCACAGTCCCGGGTGTACTGTAATTGCTATTTGGCAGTCTTTTCCTTGAGTGCAACGGCATGGCACTCTCGAGAAGTTGGCTGGCACCCTCTGACAGAATAAACATTCTGATTGTGAACATACTTCAGACATTGATGGAGGGTTGAGGTAACTGCCCCTATCTGGTGTAACCATGGTCTCCCAATTATGACATTGTAGGGAGATATCATATTCAACACCATGTATTCTAAGAGGGTGGTTTTCTGCCCTTCACCTTCCCCTACAATAATAGGCAGGTCGATGCTTCCCAATGGGGTACTGAGATTGCCATCAAACGCTGCCATTATGGCAGTGGTTGGCTTGATGCTGTTGTGGTCCATCCCCATCTGTTTGAGTGGCTCATGGAATAGTATATTGACGGAGCTGTCGGTGTTAACCAAAACTCTTCTGATCTTGAAGTTGGCAATCTTGAGAGTGATGACGAGGGCATCACTGTGAGGGCAGTGCACCCCTGCTAGATCCTGTTCTGTAAATTGGATCTCCGGTGCTGGTTTGAGCCTTTTGTCAATGTTGGAGATCTGCAATACGTCTGGGGTGGCCCTGGCCTCCCGAGCATACATCTTTCTTGCCCTGTTAGACATTCTTGTAATAGGGGAGTCTGCATGGAGGACATAAATGACATGGTTGTTTTGCCTTTGAGGCTCATTTCAAACTTTCCTCTGCTCTATCCATTGCTGAGGCTTGTCTTCGTGGGGATTTTGCCTCCCGTCCTACTTAATGAACTCTTGGAGACGTCCTTTCTTTATGAGTTGCTCAATTTCATATCTAAGGGACCTGCATGAGTTAGTCGTATGCCCATGATCTTTGTGAAAATTGCAATATTTACCTAGGTCGCGAAGGCTGGGATCTCCTTTGATGGGTTCTGGCCATCTCAGGTTTTCCCGATCTCGGATCTGCCGAAGTACCTGATTC
This sequence comes from Nyssa sinensis, assembly GCA_008638375.1. Lineage (NCBI taxonomy): Eukaryota > Viridiplantae > Streptophyta > Magnoliopsida > Cornales > Nyssaceae > Nyssa > Nyssa sinensis. The sequence continues at coordinate 12,621,446 of CM018050.1, forward strand.
GGTGTAGTGTTCAAAGGGGTAAAATTAGTGAACTCCCTTGGTCCGGAATTGTAGACAACCTTGGGTGCCGTTCTCTTTTCTGGACTTCTAGCTCTCTTCTTGCTAGGGTCTCTTCTGTGGTCCTCTTTCTTATGATCCTCCCTCTTCAGATTATCTCTCTGGTGTTGTTCTTTGCCCTTCTGAGATGTGCGGTTGGCTTCTTCCAAGTTGATGTACTTCCTGGCCCGGTCCATTAATGCCGCCATGTCGGCAGGAGGGCTTTTGGTCAAGGAATCTCTGAAGCCACCGTGAGCGAGACCTACAGTTAGGGCGGCTACAAGAAAACCTGGGCTGCAGTCGGTGATCTCTGTGAGTTCGGCATTAAAGCGCGTAATGTAAGCTCTGAGAGACTCTTCCTTGGTCTGTTTGACATTTAGTAGGAACTCTGGTCCCCTTCTGAGCCTTCTGCTGGTCATGAACCTATCTAGGAATTGCCTACCGAGCTCATAGAAGCCGGTAATTGAGTTTGGAGGGAGGAGGTGGAACCATTTTAGAGCAGTACCTTTCAAGCTGGTAATGAATGTTCGGCACATAAAAGCATCAGAGGCTCCGTAGAGGGCCATCGCATGCTGGTAGTGAGATAGGTGATCTCCTAGGTCTCCAGTCTTATCGTACAAGGTGAACTTTGGCACCATGAACTTCCTGGGCCTTTTTTCTGACATGATGGCATGAGTGAATGGGGTGGCAAGTCTTCCGAGTAGCCTGGCCAACTCATCCTGCTCTAGAGGGTTCTGGGCACCTCTCAAAGCTACTTTTCTGTCCATAGATTCGGCAATTTCTTCGATCCTTCGTGGGTCTCTGAACCGGACCTCTTGTGAACCTTGCCTTACAACCTTGGCTTCAGGGTAGTCGGGCTGAGCACATCCCTTGGACGGAAGAGGGTTCCGAGCTGGCGGGATTGGTGTTACTTGGAGATGAGGCTCTTGCGGTGATGGATGTGCTCCCGAAGCCCTTGGAGTTGGGGCTCTAGTAGTGCTTCGGTAGTGGACATCAGGGATGAAGGCTGATGTTCCCCAGCCTAGGGATGCTGAAGGCTGTGGATCTCTGCCAACGTGAGCAACACCCTGGGGGTGCCCAGGCTGGTTATTTGGAGCCTGCTCATGGGGCTCTTCATTCTCAATGATGATATGGGGTTGCGTTCTTTCAGCAACATTGACCGGCAGATTAAGAAGGCTCGTCCCTTGATTTTGTATGAGCATTGCTAGAGTTCTAGATATGGCAAGTAGCTGTTCTTGCACTAGCTCGTTATGTCGTTTGATTGATTCGATCTCTTGTCGCATGGGATCTACCGTCGGCCCTCTTGCTCATGGAACAGGTGACCGACGTTGAGAGCTTTGTGGGTTTTGAGCATTCTGTCTCGGTCGGAGATTCGGGGCCATGGTTTTTCGGTGAGGAAAAAGATAAGTTTGTGAATAGAGCACTTGTAGATTAGTCGCTTCCCACAGACGGCGCCAAACTGATGCTGCACTTTTCAGCTCGCAATAAATCTGGGCTCTGCGACCTGTAGAACACTCAAAAAGGGGGATCAGAGGACCACCAGATTGGCTCCGGCAGTAGCCGGTCCGATTCTTAAGTAAGTAAACTGAATTGAAAGACTGTATTGAAAGCCAAAGAATGAGCATGAAAATAAAGCGTACCTATAGGGTTTAATTTATAGGCCATGGCTTTCCTAAGTTAATTAGGACTTGGAGCCATGAAAGTAGGGATTTGATCACCGGAGATAGTAGTTTCCTTGTTGGACATTGCACCATAGATAGAGATGAACATGTATAGCAGTTTCCTTGTCGAAGACTGTTTCTTTATTCCCTGCTCGGCAGTCGCTAAGGCGGTGACGAGCTCTGGAGTGTTGGTCTGGAGTCCTGTAATTAACTCCATGATCCTTATCCAGATATGTATGTGCTGTGGAGGCATGTGTTCGGCCACTTCCGATCTTTCAACCTTCCCTGAATGTCCGAGTGCTAGCCACTGGTTGAGCATGAGCTGAGTTAGCCGAGCGTGAGCTGGACTATAGACATACGTGTCGAGTGCTGATTGGTCTTGCTCTTTTGTGGTATATCAGTTAGTTATAATTAAATATAATGACACACACATACACACACACTAAAGGTGTATTGTGTGTGAATACATGGCCAAGTATATACATATGTGTAGGTATATACATGGATAATTAAATATATCTATACATAGTACACAAAAGCATGCTAATATCCAAGGTATAATAGTGTGTGGGTCTCCAAGTGTGTTCGTATAATATTATATGTATATATATATATATATATAAAACCAACAAACACACACACACACACACGACCAAGATGGCCTGCCCAAAACAGTGGCATGAAGGACACTCATTAAGAGTGTAGCAACAAGTAAGAGGAAAGCCAGTTGGTGGGGAAATCAGAATTGTAATGATTAAGTATATACACCTACATACATATATACATAATTGAATATACCTGTCCACAACAACATTTAATCACACGAAAAGAGAGAGAAGAGTTTCTGAGAAGAAAGAGGAAGGATCAGAAAGGTAGAGGATCAACAATCACAACCCAAAAAGGTGAGAATACATGAAACCCAACATTTTCTCTCTCTAGAATTTTCCTACGTATAAACTGCTTTTAGCTTTTGATTTTTGTATATATGATGTTTAGGATGTTATTACGTGAATAAGGCATGAAATTTGGTCCTTAAAACAACCTAAAATGCAAGGTCGTGAACAAGCAGCCATGGAAGGACCTTGCTTGAAGCAGGTCTGAATCCATGTTAACCAAACCCTATTTGGTATATGGAGACTTCAACTAGGCCCTACAAGCACTCCAAAAACTGTAGACCGCGACCACAAAGACTTGGAATCGACCCTTTAATCATGAGTTGCAGGTTCGGGTTTAAAACCCAACCTCACCAAAACCTCGATTAAACTAGATTTTTAAGATAGGGATTTGAACCCCACGATGCAAGGATCACAAAACAAGAAACCTTATGAAGATTGGGCTAGAAATGAGTGTTTAAGAACCAGTTGCAGGTTTGGCTATTGTTTTTTAACAGAACCATTTGAGCTTGATTCGATGCCCCAAATGAATGTTAGAATGTCAGTTAGGCTTCCAGAAGTAGATTAGAATGAAAAACAATGAAAATGGATAGCCAAAAACCTACAAAATCGAAGGAGAAATTTTTTGCAAATTAGGGCTACAGTAACCCTAAACGATGGGGACGATGAACAGTACGGGTCGAGTCATAGACCGAGTTCAGGTCGGGCCCCGACCTAACCGAGAAACGGTTAAAAACCATTTAAACCGAAACTACACCGTTTTGATGTAAATCATTTTAAATTTTAACCTTAGGGCTAACGTCATCATGACGTTAGCATTACGCCTTGGACTGGTTAAAACCGGATTGGTTCAGTCCGGTTCACTTAAGGGTGAACTGAACCCTTTGGTTCAGTTTTATATTTTTGGAAATTCTAGTTTGACCCCAACAGTTCTGGGGAATTCTGTTTTGGCCCAGTTTCTAAAAAATGTAGTTCAATTAGGCCCCTGGAAATTAAATAATTAATAAAATAAATTATTTTATTATTTTATTAATTAAGTAAAATGACCAATTTACCCCTAGGTCATTAATAGGTCAAATGAAGTCCGAATTTAATAAATGAATAGTGTATTCTTATTATTTTGGGCATTTCAGACTCAATGGTGGAGTCTGACTTATGAAACCAAGTCCCAAAAAATACAGACATGTAAAGGGTAAATGACTGTATTACCCCTAATGATACCTAGGACCAAATAACACTGAAAGATAGTCCACTTTGACTATGTTGGGCACTCTGGACTCAATGGTGAGGTATGTACTAGCAAACAAAGTATCGAAAACTACAACATGAGAAAATTATCAAAATGCCCATAACACTAATCGAAGTCCAAATGAAGTCCGATTGGGACGAAATTGATACCAATAGAGGCCCAGATACCTGTGAGACTGTACACATGATTAAATGACGAGTCAGAGTCAGAATTTTCACAACTGTAAAATGACCAAAATACCCCTGATGTACCCGAAGGCAAATAAAAAGTCGAGAGAGTCTAAATTGACTTTCTTCGACGTTCTGGACCCAATAAAAAGGTCCATATTATGTAAACAAATACAGAAAAATACGTGAAGTCATGAAACTACCAGAAGAGTAATAAATTAAATGAAATTCATCCTGACACATTAAATTATGTTTTAGGCTTAAAAGAGAAAGGAAGGCACAAATGGTAACACCCACTCCGAGACTTAAAGGTGAGTAACTTGGAACTTCTGACTTGGTGTATAAGTTACATCGTCTAGTTATTGTATTTTGATTTATCGTACCGTTTAGTATACTGTACTGTTTAAATGCATACTCTTTTATAATGCATGACACGTAACATGATTTTGTACTGTCCTGCTCTCCTGTTCAGTTCGGTTTGTCCTGTTTCATTGTATGGTCTGTCCTGGTTTTGTTCCGTACTATTGCGTCTTACTCTTAGTACCACTCCAATCTTGAGCGGTATGGCATAAGTATACTGTACTACTTGATTGTCATTATTCTATTTTACTGTTCTGTTATGCTCAGTTCTTATCTGTCTCGTTCCTTGATTTCATTATCTATACTCCTATTGATACAATGACATCCTGTCTTTCTGATTCTGTTTTTACTGAACTGTATTTAAGTGGATTTATAGAACTACTATTTCTAAAATATTCTGAACCATCCGTGTGATTTATAAACAAGAACTAGTTTTGAAACCCATGACAGGGAACCTGTGTTACTTATATGTATTGAATGCATTATACTTGGAACTTACCGGTGAATGACCTGTGGTTAGGATTACCGTCGGCATTTTAATTTCAAAAAAAAAAAAATTCCGATGGGTGCCTAACTGGCTGGTCGCATGTCGTAAATCCGCATAGGGTGGGTTTTGGGATGTGACATTTCATGAGTATTTAAAACATGTAGCATATAACTTTTGCAATAGAACTTCAAATACTTGGAATGATCAAATTTAGAATATTTAAGGAAATTGACATTTTACTCAGGCATGCTAAATATTTCGAAGAAAGGAACTGTATATAAAAACATTTACTGAGCATGTCATAATAGAATAATTTAAAACGGGAATCGTATAAAAACTGAATTTGATATTTAAAACATCATTCAAATCCGTGGAATTAAATTTCTACTTCAAATGCAAGGTTACTCACCTCAGTCCTTAGGGTCGTGCTAATAATGTGCTTTCCCACTTCCTCTATAATTCCTAAGAACTATTCATACATAGTCTCAGTAACTTCACATCACTGTAATATCACCTATTGATGCTTCTTAACTTATGCTTAGTTCGTATTAAACCCTAACCGATTTACGAATATTCCATAAATTTCATGCGTACTTGATTTACCTCGTACTCTTATTTTACGACACAATTTAATGAGTTAGGAATTAATTTTATTTCAAACTATACTCTTCTGGTAGCTCCATTAATCTTAAATTTAATTTACTTACTTCACGTGTTTACATGCCGCGTCTTCTCGTATTTCATTTTCACGTACGAGCCTTAGTTTTGTACTTCGGCAGTGTTTTAGTTTATGGCCACCTAGTTGATGCTATTCATCAAATTTTATGTCTTTTTATTTTAGACACTTCTTTCAGGTGAATAGACTCTACCATTGAGTCTGAAACGTCGAATAAATTCAATTTAGGCTTTCGCAGAACTCTGTTTGGGTTTTGGTAGCAATAGGGGCATTTTAGTCATTTAGCATTTTTTTACGTGTCTTAATTTTTTTTTTTGTACTTCGTTTCACAGTTTGGACCTTACCATTGAGTCCAGAACATTGAAGAAAGTCAATTTAGACCCTCTTTGGTTTCAATTTGGCTTTAGGGGTACTAGGGGTAATTTGGTCATTTTACCCCTTTACTTTTCAGAGCCCTATTTTGGGAAACGAACCCCACCATTGGATCTAGAATGCCCAAAATAGTTAAAATACACTATTTTTTTATTTTATTTGGACTTCGTTTGCCTCGTTTATGGCGTAGGGGCATTTTTAAAAGGTTTTTCATTTAAATATTATTTATTTAATATTTAATTTATTTCGGTTGGGTCACAGTGAAATTTTCCAGAAGTTCAGGGGGTCAAAACCTAATTTTCATAATGTTCGGACTGGACCAGTTGGCTCAGTTCAAATTCAAGTGAACCGGTTCGATTTTTACTTGAACCAACTGATTTAGTTGGTTTACACGTAATGCTGACGTCCAGCCCTAATGTTTTAAAAATTAAAAACTAACGTGAAACGCCGTAGTTCCAATAATGCGGTGGCCATCCCACCACTTAACACGTGTCCCGAGTTAACCTGTTTGTGTAATATCCCAATCCGGGGTACGACACGTATGTCGAGGTAAGTTGAAAAAAATAGTGTAAACCAAACTGTGTTAAATTTTATGTCATAGTATTATATGCAACGATATAGTTGTGGAATGTCCATGTTTTGCCTAGTATAGCTAGTGCCGAGCGACACCCGAATAAACCGACATTTGAATCTCGTACGTAATACGTGCGTGCACAAAATTAAATGGAAATGTATATGTAATATCTATACATACATAATGTATCAATGTAATATTACTTATATATATGTGTATACGGTTGCATATATATATATATATATATAATAGGTATGTAAAGTGTGTCATGTGGGCCTTGCATGATGAGGAGGTGGCAAAGCCACCGAGTGGGAAATCGGCAAGAGAGGGCCAGGTGTACAAGTGTGCATACGTGTGAGTTCTTGCAACAAAAGGTGGAAATGGTGAGATGCCGTGTGTGCATGGATATGTTGCCACCGCAGCTACAGGTGGCAAGGGCCACCGACTGGGGGTCGGTTAAGGGAAGAAAGAAAGGGTTAGTGGAAGAGAGAAAAACTGAAATGCAGGAAAAGAAGGAAATCGAGGCGCAAGAAGTTAGAGAGAGAGAGAACCGATTTAAGCAGTTGAAGGAAATCAGCAACTAAAACAGGTAACCAAATCTTGCTGTGTTGCGTAGATTCTTCTTGCATGCTATTGTGAATTGGTAGGACTCGAAACAGGAAAGAAAAAAAATAAGAAAACCAGAACTGGGTTTTATGGTTGGAAATGGTGATTAAACATAGGTGAAACCAAATGGAAATTTAAACCACGAAATGAGTAATACACTGCCCCAGGATTCCAAAACGCTTTGAATCAGCTTAAATGGTCAAGAAATGGCCATTCTGTGGCCAATTATTCCCTCACCGGTGCAACGCCGGAAACTGGGAATGGGTGCGTGAAACCGGTGATGTTGGAGGTTAAAACCAGTCCTAAAATGTTCCTTACAATGTTAGATTTCATTTGGAACGAAAATAGTAGGAAACGGACGTGAAATCAGTGAGATCCGTAGGGAATTTCGCTATTCCGGCGACCGTGGCCGGAAAACCCACCGGAGAAGACGACCGGATTATCGGGGGCTTCTTCGGGTCAGGATGAGACCGGGTCTGGGTCGGGTCGGGTTGAGATCCGACCGACCGCAATACAGGTACCAACACTGTGTCGTTTTGAATGTAAAATTAAAATCAATTGGGCTTGTTTGGTCACGGGTATAAGGGATTGGAATTGGGTTGGAGTTGTCCAAACCGTGGATAAGGTGAGAGAATTGGATATCTCAATCCGGTTCTCTGAAGTTAACTGAACCGGTTGGTTCATAGTGGAATGGAACCGGTTTAGGGTTTCTGGTTCTGAACCAACTGGTTCAGACCGCAACTCTGTATAATTACATTTTGACCCCAAAAGTTATAGATAATTCCACTAAGGCCCAACAGAAAAATGTTAATTTTACAAAAATACCCCTGACTCAAAAGTGGGTCAAACGAGGTCCAAATAGGGCAAATGAATAGTCAATTTTTATTATCTCGGATGCTCTGAGTCCAACGGTGAGGTCCGTTTCACGAGACGGAGTCCCAAAAGGTTACGACTTGTAAAAATGACCAAAATACCCCTGCTTCATAGGTGAGTCAAATGGACTCCGATTGAATTAAATAATTAGTGAATTTTTATCATTCTGAACCTTCCGAATCTATTGGTAATGTCAAAATTATGAAAAGAGGTTCCGAGAACAACGGACATATAAAAGTCTAAATAAGTATTAGAAATACTGATCATAGCAAGGCATAGAATTTGATGAATAGAAATTATTCTGAAACGTATTTACTGATATATAGGGAACTCAACGGGAAAAGGAAAACCTACAGGAGACTGATTTAGCAATGCATTAGAGGTAAGTAGATACCCTTTCTCTTCCATGTGGTGTTATCAAGCCAAGTTCATTCTTTTACTGCCAAACTTGTACTCCTGAGCGTATCTGATGTTATTGTCTCCACAATGTGATATTGTTCTATCTAGTGGACATTGATTTATTGTCGTACCATTGTTATCATGTTGAACCGTACTTTCAAATGCCTATTGTTATGTTTCCATTGAATTGATGATATTCCATTTTATATACTCTTATGGAATCATTTATGATCATGAAATGTTTATGTATACAGGATTTGTGCTCAGTCACAATATCCATCCGATGCTTTTAAATACACTGAAGACCTTCGGGTCGAGTCCGTGAACGGACATGTGGCCATACACTGGAATGCACTGAAGGGGGTAAACCGGGCCCCCAAGGACCGAGGGCATATCAAGCCCTGACACAGAACAAAAACATCTCTTATACTATTGTTCAACTAAAATTGTTGAATTACATTGTTCTTATGATTATCTTGTATTGCAAGATATTCCTTTATTGATTTATTGTGATCAATTATAATGGCAGTACTTTCTTGTTATTGTATTATCGTTGAGAATTCCAGGACATTGTTATGCCATTCCTACTGATTTGCCACTGTTCACATGTTAAGAGTTTCATGTTGATGTTACGTCCCTTACTCCTAATTGTACATTGTGTTCTATTGTTTATTGGCCCTTATGGCAACTGTGCCCATTGGCTATCATAGCATCTTATTTTTATGATTGGCTATCATATCCTTATTCTTGGATTCATATTCTTTTATGATCCTCGATACCAGTGTCGGAGATCTGTATTTACTTGCTGGGCTCTTGTAGCTCATTCCACCCTCCTCACCCCCATTTCAGGTACTGATGCCGCGAGACCCCGGTAGGAGTCTAAAGACATAGAAGGACGTTTGAGGAAATGCATCAGTTTATGTTTTAGTTCTCCCATGTATTCACCACCCTCGGGTGCTGGTCATGTTTGGTTCTTATTTTATTTATGTAGAACCATATTATGTATTGTAAAGACTTTCGCTAACATTGTGTATTGAAAGACTTCCGCTGATGTACTATTACTGATAAGACTTCCGCTGTTATTGTTTAAGGTTTTAGTACTTTGCATATTAGTACTATGATACAGGAATGGAAAAAGTAGGGACGGCCTTCGGGTCGGCCCCGCGACACGAGATCCGCATAGGGTGGATTTCGGGTCGTGACAGTCTGACTCGTTTAAACAGCGAGTCAACTCGTCGTCTTCCCCACCATCTTTACCAGTGTTGCCCTAGTTACAGTTTCAAATTTTCTCAATTTCGTAGCTTCTCGAGTTTTTTCTCATTCTGCTTTCAATCGTAAAATGTTTCTAAGAACCCTAGGACCGATTTTGCATTCATTTGGTGTTCAAATCAAGGCTCAATTGTTCGATTCATGGAGAAATAATCAGACCTGCAACTGACTGGTAAATCCTCAATTCACCACCAAAACGTGCATGGTTTGGCTCAAAGTGATCCTTATGACAAGGAGGTTTAACCCCCATTCCAAAAATTAGGTTTCATCATGTTTTTGTGAGGCTGGGTTCTAAAACCCAAACCTGCAACTCGCGATTTCATGGCCAATTCTAGGTGTTTGGGATCGCGGATTAGTGTTTTTGAAATGTTGGAGAGGTCTAGTCTACGTTTCAATGGACAAAAATAGGTTTAGTTTAAGTGTTTTCAGACCTGTTCAGTCCAAGGTCCTTTAATGGCGGCTGGGTGTACGGCTTAGTTTTCTAGGTTGTTTCAGGCTCTAATTTCTTGCCTCATTCAAGATATTACATTTTATGTATCATGCATGCAGTCATTTAGGCTCAACTAGCGTCAAAACAATATCAAAATTTAAATAGAAAATTTTGTAGTTTTGGGTTTATACCTTTTGACAGTGGCTGTTCTCTCTTCTTTTGCCCTTTGCTTTCCACCTCTGAGTATCCCAGAACTCCTTCTTCTCTCTCTCAATGACTAATGGTGGTGTGGCTAGGTGTATACAATTATGTATATATGTATATAGGTGTATACACTTGATCATTGAAATTCTGATTTCCCCACCAACTTGTTTTCCTCTTGCTTGTTGTAGCACTCTTAATGAATGTCCTTCATGCCACTGTTTTGGGCAGGCCTGATTTGGCCGTGTGTGTGTGTTTGTTTTGTTTTGTATATATGGATTTATATATATATATATATATACATATAATATAGCTCACACCCAACTCCCTTGGACAGACACACACCCCATTACCCCTTGGGTATTAGCATCCTTTTATGTACTTTGTATAGATATATTTAATTATTCATGTATATACTCACACATATATATATACTTGGCCATGTATTCACACACCATACACTTTTAGTGTGTGTATGTGTGTGTCATTATATTTTCTATTAATTATAACTAATAATTAATTTCTTATTTTTGATTAATTTAATTATATTAGATTAATTAATTTTTCTCTTAAGTGTAAATATCTTTACACAAATTTTCATAACCTCGTAATACATGTCATATGACCTAGTATCTTTGGGTCGGGGTATTACATCCTTCCCCCCTTAAAAGAGTTTTTTTCTTAAAACTCGGGGTTCCTTATTCTTAAAGTTCTATTTCTATTCCTTCTTCGTGACTTCTATCTATTATGTTCACATGTCTAGTAGCCAAATTTAAATGACAAGCTTATATATAACAGAATTTAATATTTGGGTTGTGTACCTAACTGATCCTTAGAGGTTTGTGCCGCATCAGAAAATATATTGTACACTCGTCCGTACCTCAAAGGTTCCTTGCCTCCTCTTGACTTTTCAGTAGTTGTAGCTTGTTTGTGTGGCATAGCCGATGAAGCTATTGCAGTAGGTTCCTCAGTGGCTGAGTTCCCTTTTGGGCAGTCCCTCTTTCGATGCCCACGTAGTCCACATTTATAGTAGACTCCAGTACTTTGTCGACAGGGTGCATAGTGTTTCTTCTAACAATTAGGACAGGTAGGGATCTCTCCTGACTTCTGGCTACCGTCACCCTTCTCATTGACAGTAGTCATACTCTTGGTCCCTATTTTAGTCTTTTTCATTTGTTGGGGTGCAGGGCTAATTTGTTTCTTGTCCTTCTTTTGGGATAAGGCAATCCCAGCCTTCTCAAAGATCTTAGCACAATCTACTACTGCATTATATGTGGGAAGTTCAAAAGGTTCAAGCCGGTATCTGATGCTATCCTTGAGGCCGCTTTCAAACTTCCTGGCTTTCAGGTCTTCAGTTTGGACCATGTGGGGTGCAAATCGGTCTAAATTCATAAACTTAGTTTTATATTCAACCACAGTCATCGTCCCTTGATTCAGAGTTGCGAACTCTGCTACCTTTTGATTTTTCAGTGACATTGGAAAATATTTATCATAAAACACTTCTAGAAATCTTGTCCAAGTCATTGATGGCTCTCTTTCTTTTTCTAGCAGCCACCACTCATAAGCTGCATCCTTAAAAGTAAAAGCAGCAAATGAGACCTTTTGCTCTACATGCATGGCATAACCGTAAATATACGTTCCATTTCCCGAACCCATGTTTCCGCATCGATTGTTGTGTCTAGACCATCAAATCTAGGGGGGTTTGAAACCTTGAAACGTTTTATAATTCGTCATGTTTATTGCTTCAATAGGTTGTCCCGGATTTAGTGGCGGTCCGGGATTCTGCACCAATTGTGGTGCTCTACCTTGTGTTTGGATGTCAATCATGTTTCGGGCCATTGCCTCCAGAAGATGCTCGACTCGATCCAGCCTATCATCCGAATTCCTTGCATTTCTTCTAGTGTTTACCATTCTTGCTGAAAAACACACATTTCTGTTAGTTTTTCCATCATCACATAAGTTTTTTTTTTTTTGTTTACTTATCTCGTATTTACAAGGTTAAATGTTTATTACCCTTGATTCTCGTGCTGGTTTTATAATCTACATTACTTCTCGTTCTATTTCTATTTAACTACGGGTCCCATACCCCGCCTTCATTTTATATCACATACTTCACATATCTATGTCATGTACTATGGGTCCCATACCCCACCTTCATTTCGTATCACATACTTCATATATCTATTTCATGTACTACGGGTCCTATACCCCACCTTCATTTCGTATCACATACTTCACATATCTATTTCATGTACTACGGGTCCCATACCCCGCCTTCATTTCGTATCACATACTTCACATATCTACTTCATACAACGCGAGTCTCATACCTCGCCTTCATATCATATCATGTACTTCACATATCTTAGGTAGCCTAAAACCCTACTTGACTCCTAGTTCTGTTCTAACTCTTCTAATGTCACTAAGTTTGTTCAAGTTAACCTAGTGCTCTGATACCACTCTGTCACGACCCGAAACCCACCCTCTGCAGATCTCATGTCAGGACTGCTACCCTTCGGCTCGAGAGCCTTAAGGCAAGGCTCACATAAGCAGCGGTATCGAATAGATGTGTGACATGTGGTTTGCGGAAGCGTGAAAAACTTTTTTTTTTTCTTTTCTTTTCTTATTTAAAACTTTCGTACATCCGTCTGGTACTGCCGCTCTTCATAGCGGTATACATGATAATATATTCAGAGCATGAATAAAAGTTCTAAGGTTTTATACATATTACATAGTTGAATGCCTCTAGGGCTTAAGTACATATTATCCAAAGTCTATTACATCATAATCTATCCAATTACAGATTCTAACTACTTCCAAAAGTCCATAATCTCATACAGCCATTAGTCATTATCCCAAAATGGAACACGGCTCCCACTCATCGTCAGTACCTGAAAAATGTTAGGGCATTGGTGAGCTTCGAGAAGCCTAATGAGTAATTCCTACATTTGTCATGGGGTTTCAATTGGCAGTGGTTTCGGACATGAGAGTTTATAAAATACTCACTACCAATTGCTCGTATACTTTGAACATAGAGTACATGCATTCTTCATAAAGATAGCTTTGAAACATTTAAAGTATTCAAGGCTAAACATGCATTTCTTTAAATGGAGCATAAGAATTTCAAAACATATAAACATGTATAATAAAATGGGGGTAAAAACCTGCTTCCATTTTCAAAAGCATTACTTCAAAACATATAAACATGCATAGTGAAAATGGGGGTAAAACCTGCTTCCACTTCCAAAAGCATTTGTCATCTTTTCACTTTCATTAGTGGAATCTATTTTGAACCAGACTCCCATTTTGTGTATACGTGGAGATATCTCATTGCCTGGGGGATTAGATCCTGCTATTGGGCATTTCACATAACAGGTCAATTGAGTTCCGAAGAAACCCAAAATCCTGACTGTGTGGTCTTTGATAGGTCAATTGAGTTCCGAAGAAACCCAAAATCCTGCCTGTGTGCTTATGCACCATTATCTTGTAAAACATTTATCACATGGCTTTTTTATATTGATACTTTTCATAAGTATTTAAAACATGTAGCATATAACTTTTGCAATAGAACTTCAAATACTTGGAATGATCAAATTCAGAATATTTAAGGAAATTGACATTTTATTCAGGCGTGCTAAATATTTTGAAGAAAGGAACTGTATATAAAAACATTTACTGAGCATGTCATAACAGAATAATTTAAAACGGGAATCGTATAAAAACTGAATTTGATATTTAAAACATCAATCAAATCCGTGGAATTAAATTTCCACTTCAAATGCAAGGTTACTCACCTCGGTCCTTAGGGTCAGTGCTAATAATGCGTTTTCCCACTTCCTCTGTAGTTCCTAAGAACAATTCATACATAGTCTCAGTAAATTCACATCACTGTAATATTACCTATTGATGCTTCTTAACTTATGCTTAGTTCATATTAAACCCTAACCGATTTACGAATATTCCATAAATTTCATGCGTACTTAATTTACTTTGTACTCTTATCTTATGACACAATTTAATGAGTTAGAAATTAATTTTATTTCAAAATATACTCTTCTGGTAGCTCCATTAATCTTAAATTTAATTTACTTACTTCACGTGTTTACATGCCGCGTCTCCTCGTATTTCATTTTCACGTACGAGCCTTAGTTTTGTACTTCAATAATGTTTTAGTTTATGGCCACCTAGCTGATGCTATTCATCAAATTTTATGTCTTTTTATTTTAGACACTTCTTTTGGGTGAATAGACTCTATCATTGAGTCCGGAACGTCAAAGAAATTCAATTTAGGCTTTCACATAACTCTGTTTGGGTTTTGGTAGCCGTAAGGGCATTTTGGTCATTTAGCATTTTTTTACGTGTCTTAATTTTTTTTTTTTCGTACTTCGTTTCACAATTTGGACCTTACCATTAAGTCCAGAACATTGAAGAAAGTCAATTTAGACCCTCTCTGGTTTCAATTTGGCTTTAGGGGTACTAGGGGTAATTTGGTCATTTTATCCCTTTACGTGTCTTTACATTTTAGAGTCCTATTTTGGGAAACGGACTCCACCATTGGATCCAGAATGCCCAAAATATTTAAAATACACTATTTGTTTATTTTATTTGGACTTCGTTTGCCTCGTTTATGGCGTAGGGGCATTTTTAAAAGGTTTTTCATTTAAATATTATTTATTTAATATTTAATTTATTTATTTTGGTTGGGTCATAGTGAAATTTTCCAAAAGTTCAGGGGGTCAAAACCTAATTTTCATAATTTTTGGACTGGACCAGTTGGCTCAGTTCAAATTCAAGTGAACTAGTCTGGTTTTTACTTGAACCAACCAGTTTAGTTGGTTTACACGTAATGCTGACGTCATGATGACGTCAACCCTAATGTTTTAAAAATTAAAAACTAATGTGAAACGCTGTCGTTCCAATAATGCGGTGGCCATCCCGCCGCTTAACACGTGTCCCGAGTTAACCTGTCTGACTCGTTTAAACAGCGAGTCAACCCGTCGTCTTCCCCACCATCTTTACCAGTGTTGCCCTAGTTACAGTTTCGGATTTTCTCAATTTCGTAGCTTCTTGAGTCGTTTTTCATTCTGCTTTCAATCCTAAAATGTTTGTAGGAACCCTAGGACTGATTTTGCATTCACACTACAAGAAAAGGCACTATTAGCGACGCACACGTGCGTCTTTAATAGTGGGAAAATGCGTCGCTATTGATATTTTGCGACGCATACCTGAGCGTCGCTAAAGTCGTTGCAAATATTGGTGTCGCTAATAGTATTGGCGACTCACACACCCCTGAGCGTCGCTAAAAGAAACTATTAGCGACGCACAAATGGCGTCGCTAATAATTGGGAATGGGCGTCGCAAATATTATAAATAGAGGCAAAGAGCGTCGCTAAAAGGTACTATTAGCGACGCACTCTGTGTGTCGCTAATAGTACCTTTTCGCGACACACACTTTGAGCGTCGTTAAAAGATACTATTAGCGACGCACACTTGGTCGTCGTCGCTAATACTATCTTTTAGCGACGCTCAACGTGTGCGTCGCTAAAAGGTACTATTAGCGACACACAGAGTGCGTTGCTAATAGTGAATTAGCATTGTATTTTCTTTACTTTTAGCGATGCCTTTCTGTGCGTCACTAAAGGTTTTTTTTTTCCCGTTTTCCAACCATGTTTGCTTTGTTTTCTTTGTTGTTTTATTCCTGTTTAAACCTGTATCAATCATCCTGATATACAATAAAATCCAAACATTCTGAAATGAATATATTAAAAAAAAAAATACATTCATATATATATATATATATTATACTAATTGCGTACATTTGTAAAAGTACAATTTAACAATAAATAGAAAAATAAAAAATTGTCTCAAAACATATAACTACAAATGTCCATGAAAAGAAAAGAAAAAAAAAATAAAAATAATAAATCCCGATACAAAACATAAAGAGGGCAGCGCAATAATCCCGATCAATCTGAAATAAAGATTAAATGGTATATATCAGAACAATTATTAAATATATATGAAATATAGAATGTGAATAGTTTAATTTTTTTTTTTTTTTGCATGCATAAATAATAAGAACGACATAAAGTAGCATAAGTTATAAACCACTTATCCGAACTGATTTCTGTAAGTTCATGTAAGTCTATTTTGTCATTTGTGAGGTGTTTGATGGGGTTTTGGGATAGTTAGGCCGATATCCGGCATTTTGGTCCATCAAAACTCCAAAATGGGCCTTTTCGGAGCAAAAACTTGAATAAGTTTCAAACCGGGCTTCCAAACCGAGTGCTGTAAGTTTGTGCAAGTCAATTTTATCATTTATGAGGTGTTTGATAGGGTTTTGGGCTCGTTTGGTTGATATATGGTATTTTGGTCTGTCAAAACCCCAACATGGGCCTTTTTAGAGCTGAAACTTGCATAAGTTTCAAACCGGGCATCCGAACCGAGTGCCGTAAGTTCGTGCAAGTCTATTTTATCATTTGGGAACTATGTGATGGGGTTTCAGGGTGGTTAGGCCGATATCCAAAGTTTTGGTCTGTCAAAACTACAAAATGGGCCTTTTTGGAGCTGAAACTTGCATAAGTTTTAAACCGGGTATCCAAACTGAGTGCCGTTAGTTCGTGCAAGTGTATTTTGTCATTTGTGAGGTGTTTGTTGGGATTTTGGACTCGTTTGGTTGATATATGATATTTTGGTCTGTCAAAACCTCAAAATGGGCCTTTTTGGAGCTGAAACTTGTATAAGTTTCAAATCGGGCATTCGAACCGAGTGTTGTAAGTTCGTGCATCGGTGAGATACTTGTAATACCCTGACCTAAATGGTAACTGAGCGAGCCATGTAAACCGAACTAATAGGGCTTTATGTTATGAAAATGAATGAAATGAACGGTTTGGCATCTCAACAGCTTTGACTGTGCGGATAATGTTCGGTCAATGCTCGAGCAAATCATGAACGAATATCGAAGTAACAGGAAAATAAAAATAAAATAAATGGAAAAAAATGATAACAGAAAAATAAAATTTTAAATAATGATAAAAATAAAAATATATGCACGGCAAATGGGATAAGGAGAGGGGCTTGATTTGGTGGATCAGGAGGAGGTTGATTTCAAAAAGAAGATAAAGCTGATAAGGATTTGGGAGATTTAAAAATAATAATAATAAAATGAAAAAAAATGAGAAGTTGAATGAGTGGACAATATATAGATATATATGTAGATATATAGGTATACATGTATAAATATACATATGTCAAGCATTACATGTAACCGTGTAAAAGGAAAAAAAAAAAAATTTAAAGGAGTTATGTGCAAGAAAACGGATGGGGGTTATGCGCAGAACATGAAAAGGCAACAGGGAGGAGAGAGAGAGAGAGAAGAGAGAGAGAGAGAGAGAATTAAAGGGAGGGGCGTGTTTTTAAGTGGGAGTATGACCAGGCCGTTAGTCTGAAGAAAGGAAAAAAAAAAAAAACAGAGAAGAGAGGAAGCTGCGCAAGGGTGGTGCGGCATAAAGCAGGGAGGAAACAAAAAAAGAAGAAGAAGAAAGAAGCAGTGCGTAGGGCGCAAAGCAGGAGAAAGAAAAAAAAAAAAAAGAGGATGGCTGTGCAAGATGCTGGGCAGAAAGAAAATAAAAAGGAAGGCTAGCGGCTGGAGGTATAATGGATCAATTCTATATTTTTTTTTTCTTAATTTAAGCATGAAATATAGATTTGATCATAGGGTCTTTGGGAGCATGAAAAGAGGATCATTTCAAAAAAAAAAAAAAAATTGAAGGAAAACGGGTAGAAATGAGATAGAAATCAGCATGTATAGGTTTTAGAAATTGAATTGGTTTGAAAGATTTTGAGCATGAAACTTTGTTTAAATCATGGGAAAATTATCCTCTTAGGTGCAGGGAATTTATAGGATCAAATTTGGATCAAAACGGTGAAGAAAAAGGTGGAAAAATGGAGGAGGAAAGGGCTGGCTGAAAAACTGCCCAGCCCACCGGAGCCATAGTTTTTCCATGTTTTGGGAGTGTTCCGGCACTCCGATTGAAAAATCGAGGGTAGATTTGGGTTGCCCATGACCTGTAGGAATGAACCCCACTGAAAAACGCAAGAAAAATCGACATCGGCAAGTCGCCGTTAATGGAAGAGATAACCGGAGTTATTGAAAGAGACACGTGCGGCTGAGTGTTTTTGTGATTTTTTTTTGGGCCAAACCGGGACGGGTCCGACCCGACCCGCCCATTCAAATGACTGTCCAACAGTATTACTTTATGGGTAAATTTTTAAATTTAAGTTTGGAAAGTGGCTAGAAAGGAGAAGCTATCCAATGATTGGTTTAAACATGAACAGTAAATGAAAGATAATGTGATAACAGGAAATGGAAAAAATTATTATGGGCAGGGAATTGAACCAGTGACCAAAGGGGAAAGGGTGAAAAGCTTAGCCATTGTGCCACCAAGGCACATGTGGTCTGTTGGACTCAAATACTATATGTATTAGCTATATTAATTAATTTAAATAAGTGATTTAAATTAATAAATTTTAAATTTAATTCTGAGGCTTAAATTAATCGAATGAATAATGAAAACCTACTGTTTTGGACCTTTTGGATTTAATGGTAGGGTCCGTTTCACGAGACGGAGTCTCAAAAAATAAAGTACCCGTAGAAACGTCAAAATGACTAAAATGCCCCTACGTCGAAAGTGAGTCAAACAGACTCCGATTGAGTTGAGTAAATAGTGAATTTTTATTATTTCAAACCTTCTGAACTCAATGGTGAAGTCCAAATTGTGAAAACAGAATCCGAAAAGTAAAAACACATAAATGACCATTTTACCCTTGGGTAAATCAAGTTTAAGAGCATAAAATATTAAAAGATATATTTAAAGTAATGAGGCATAAATTCAATAAATGAAAAAATCTGAAACATGTTTATTGATGTATAGGAAAGTCAAAAGGAAAGGAGAAAGTCAGGGGATACTAGGACACTGATAAGGTAAGTGAATTTTTATCTCTTATACGTGGTTTCCTAAGCCACTATCTTTCCATTACTGCCAAGCTTGTACTCATGTATATATGTTCACTATTATTGTTCCCACTTGGATATTGTTCTATATGGTGGAAGTCTACTGATTGATACTTTATTACTTGATTTACTATATTGATGTCTAGCATTGTATATTTATGATATGATGTTCCATGCTTTATACACTTCATATGGAATACAACAGAATTCTAATTTGTGTTGATGCTATCTGATTGACTGGACCTACGGGTCAATTTATGGGACCTACGGGTCAAACGGACACGTGGCAATGATGGCATTTTTACGCAGTGAGTTTAAATGGCATTTTATATGCCTTCATGTTAAAGGGGGGTATGCCGGGCCCCAAAAGACCGAGGGTCTGCCAAACCCTGAACAGAATAAATGCATCATTCATGTTGACTATTATGTGATGTTCATTTGATTCATGTGATGTTTCATTTCACTACGAATAGTTCCATGTTGACAGTACCTTTATTCATTTGACTCGATTGAGATCATTCCATTGTGGCAGTACATTTACGTCGATTGTGAATGTTGAATGTTCCCGTATTCATGTTATATCACTGTTCTTATTGGGTTATCATGCCTTACTGTTCATTGGCTATTTTGGCACCTTATTGTTGACTGAAATTGTTTTCATGACTGGCTATCATGTTCATCCATGATCCTATATGTTCCATGATTACTCTAACCCCATATTTGAGATAGGCTTTTACTTACTGAGTTTGTAGCTCACCCCTTACTAAATTTTTTTAGGTGAAAATGTTACAGAACCATAGTAGGAGTTCAAGAGCATAGGAAGACAGTTGAGGAGCATGATAATAGTGAACGAAGTCTCTCCTATGTACTCACCACCTAAGAATGGTTCATGATCAGTTTATTATTAGTTTTAGGTTTAGTATTTAAACAATAATTGTAATAAAGCTTCCGCACTTTAATGTCATGTTTATATAATTTACTGATATCATTGGTAAAAGAATGGAAAAAGTAGGGACGGCCATTGGGCCAGCCCCACGACACAAGATCCGCATAGGGTGGGTTTTGGGTCGTGACAATACCCACGTAGTGCAACCGGAAGAAGTTGTTGTAAAAGGACATGGTAGTCATGGCTCTTCAATCCGAATATTTTTCCATTTATAATTTTTACACACCGAGATATATTCGATGCGTATCCATCTGAGAACTTCACCTATTTAAACCACTCGCAAATCCTCATTCTCTCTGCGAATGATAACGTATATTGTGCAGGAGGCACGATATATTTATCACCGCTAGGTATTAGGTGCAGCTCTTTCCTTATTCCCAACTCCTACAAGTCCAACCGGGCTTTAACACTATCCTTTGTCTTCCCTTCAATGTTCATTACAGTTCTCAGCGCATTATCACATATGTTCTTCTCGATGTGCATCACATCCAAATTGTGCCTTAACTTAAGGGTCTCCCAGTAAAACAAATCAAAAAATATGCTCTTCTTCGTCCATATCAGTACGCTTCCTCTTCTTACTACCCGGTATCTTCCCAAACCTCACTGGTTGGATGACTGCCAATTGCGCCAACACGTCTTTGCCAGACAACAATGGAGGTGACAATCTGCGCTTAATTTGTCCATCAAACAAATGCTTATGCTGATTTCGCCAACCATGTGATGGCGGTAGAAAACGACGATGGCACATGTAACATATCTTCTTCCAATTTGACAAATGTAGGGAACATGTATCTTTATTACAAACCGGACATGCCAGATACCCCTTAGTGCTTCACCTAGACAAGTTACCGTATGCTGGAAAGTCATTTATGGTCCATAGTAATGCGGCATGCAATTGAAATGTCTCATTCTTAGAGACGTCGTATGCCTCCACTCCCACCTCCTATAATTCCTTCAACTCGTCCACTAAAGGACGTAAGTACACATCAATTTCATTACCAGGAGACTTCGGCCCTGGAATAAGCAATGACATGTAGATAAATGGTTTTTTCATACATTTCTACGGTGGCAAGTTATACGGCACAAGCAACATCGGTCACATGCTGTAGGCATTACTCATGTCACCGAACGAGTTGAAACCGTCGCTAGCCAGCCCAAGTCATACATTACGCGGCTCATTTGCAAACCATTCATGATTTGTATCAAACTCAGCCCAAGTTTGTGAATCTTCCGGATGCCTACATATATTTTCCTCAGCAACACGCTTCTCCTTATGCCACCGCATATCTTCTGCCGTCTTCTGAGACATGTACAACCTTTGTAGCCTCGGCTTTAAGGGAAAATATCTCAGCACCTTGTGCGGAATTGTCTTACTCTTTCCTTCATTCAGCTTGTACCTAGGTTCGTGGCATACCGTACACTCCTTACATTGTTCAGTCTCCTTCCAAAATAACATGCAATCATTTTTTCAAGCATGTATGGGAATATACCCGAGGCCCAAATCTTTTAATATTCTTTTTACCTCGTAATATGATTTCGGAAGGGTCCCCCCAGTAGGAAGCGCTACTTTAATCAATTCAATGGCCATATTAACTGATTTGTTACTCTAACGGTTGATGGTCTTAAGATGAAGGAGTTTCACGAGAAAGTCCAGTTTCGAAAACTTATCACACCCCGGGTATAACGGCTGCCTTGCTTCCCTCAACAACGACTCAAATGCGGTTGATGGTCCCGTGTCACTCCTATGACTACTCGCCCCAGTTGTAGCCCTCTGCAAGTCTGCCAGCATTTGTGGCAAGCCTTCGTAACTAACCCCAACATTATCACCAAAGTCATCATCGTCGTCTCTTTCTTCATCATCAAATTCCACTCGTACGTCACGGCGTTCCCCGTGAAATTCCCAACACGTATACCTCTTGTCCATCTCGTGTTCGAGTAGGTGCTCTTTGGCCTCATCAATATGCATATAATCCCTATTATTGCACCTCCTACATGGACATCTTATCCTATTTCTCTCATCTGCAGATGCACGAGCAAACTCAATAAAATCTTTGATCTCCTTCATACCCTAGCAAATGCCTGCCCCTCAAGTCCATCTAACTCTTATCCATTTTCGTTTACCTAATACAAGTCAAAAATGATACTCGTTATAAATATGAAACATGAATCTTATCACCTCCAACTTCTCTCTAAAAGGTAAGGTGGTCCTATCCCATTCATGAATGCACAATCTACATTGCAATCAGCAGCAAATCAAATGTTTGATTCCACTCGAACAAAATTTTGGCAGCATCTCCCCACGGTTCTCCAAGTATACGAGATAGACGTTAGCACGCCTAAATATATACCCAGAGAACAATAGGAGACCGTACTGGAATTTTATCATAGTGAAATATTCAAGCATATGAGCTATTGATTGCAATGCAGATTTATGCATTCCCGAAGTGTCCTCTCTGAACAATTCAAGAATCGATTTTCATACACACGAGCCCAATCGCGAATAAATTTCGCGACAAGATTCACATGTGATGAAAATGACTCCTGAACGGGGCTAGGCTTACATGAATGCAATTACATAATTGGTTTCTTAATCGTTTAATTATAAAAATGGTTGATTCATGGAATCAACACTAATTTATGCTTGTACTTTCTTAGAGAAATAGGTAATTATATTCCAATATCAAAACAAAATTACTAATAACGTACACTGCTGAGTCAACAGGTTTGACAGTATTCAATCACATTGATGTGATTGAATGGCCACTATAATACTGCCGAGTGACAACGATGAAAACTAAAAGCTAAAAACAAGGAAGCGACTACATCAATTTGACCCCTCACAAAAGCAACTAAATTAATATAAAACCCAAGTGTTTTTAGGCTATTCACACATCATTATCTATTGATTTGGTTAATATAGGGGACATGTCTAATCTAAAGTCATAACATTTGAATGCTTGAAAAACATATTCATGGTATGTATCAATTTTTTCATACTTAATCAACCCAGCCAATACAAATATAATATTGATGTTGTTGCTAATATAATACCAAATTACATCCATTAACTTGTCCATTTGACTTAATAAAACTGCACCTGCACCACCACTGATAAGAAAATTCAAAACTAAACAATATATATATATATAAATAATATGGAAGTTGCTTCCCTCTTAATATCATCATAAAGTAAATAGCAGTTTTTATATGTTTTTTTTTTTTTATTCTCAAGATACTATAGTTCTCAAGATAATATTAAAGTTTAACATTTATATACTTTTTTTTTTAAAGATGATAAGATAATTATGACATCACTAAATTAAGGAAGATATTTCAAGGATTATTTCTTCCAAAAATTAAATCAAATCAATAACATTAAACAAACACATTGTTGGCTGAGGAAATATCCTATTTTAGAAGAGAGAAATTAATAGTTTTTTTTTAAAAAAATCTTTATAATATTAATTATTATAGAGATAAAATAGTTATATATGTAATTATATATAATCCATTTATAAAATATCTTGGTACTTATATATATATATATATATATATATTAATTCAACTTAATTGATATTAAATGTATTGTAAATTAAAGAAATTATGGCATCAGAAGTATAGTAAGAGTTTTTTTTTAATGTCTTAAATTGAGTATTTTATATATATATATATATATATATTTTTTTTTTTTTTATAAAAATCAAAATATATTTGAAAAGTGAATGTAAATACTTATTTTTATATAAAAATTTATTTACATGTAAAAAATATTTACTGGTTAATAAAAGTATGAGAAAACTTAATAAAAATATTCTTTTACTGATAAAAATTTTTTTTTACCTTGTCTTGTACGCTTCCCATAATAAAAGTTAGAATTGATTTGCATATATATTTACAATTGGGTTAAAAACACATCAACTTGGATGAATGTGGAGTTTAATCCCAAATATATGATATAACTTATGACCAAGTAAGTTAGTTGAGATAATACTTTCTGGTTTCAATTAATTTAAGCTTTTTAAAATGAGAATTATTTTCATAAAAATGATGAAGTTTTTTAAGGCTGAAACTACAGCCAAAATGACATCAATTAGCATGAAATGTTGCATAATTTGGATTAATGGCTTGCGCGCGCACACACTCTGTAGAGATTTGAAAAATAAAATAAAATAAAATATAG
Source organism: Nyssa sinensis (assembly GCA_008638375.1). Taxonomy (NCBI): domain Eukaryota; kingdom Viridiplantae; phylum Streptophyta; class Magnoliopsida; order Cornales; family Nyssaceae; genus Nyssa; species Nyssa sinensis. The sequence goes on from CM018050.1 coordinate 12,645,838, forward strand.
GGAATATAAAATGGGACCCGAACGATATCCAATATTGGTAAATAAATAATTAAATTGAGCCCCGACTTTATATCAAATTTATTAGCATTTTATACGATTTTGTGGCATAAAAATATTTATAAAATATTTAATATGGTAAGTTAAAAAAAAAAAAGAAAAAAAAAAAAGGGGACAAAACCGTGAAGCTTCTAGATATGTATAGAAGAATAGAGAAAAATAGAGAGGGAGAGAAAGTCGGGTAGAAGGGGGGCAATATGCAGGAAACCGAAAGAGAGATAGAGAAACAGAGGAGGTTGGTCGCGTGAAAAACAGGGGAAGAAAAGAAAAAGAAGAAAAGAGAAAAAGAGAGAGGGAAGAAGAGAGGAGAAGAGGGGCGACGGCTTGGTGATGGGTTTGCGATGGTCGGGGCAGCAGGGATTTGTGTGTTTATGTGTATATTGTGAAGCGACGTGGGAGAGAAATAGCAGCAATTTTGAGTGGGGTAGAGAAGCTGATCTAGTCGTGTCCATGTTGGAGGTGATCGAGGTGCGTGTTGTGTTGTGGGGATGGAGAGACGGTGCAGAATTTTGCAGCAGACGCTGCTGGATTAGTGAGAAGATGGAGTAGAACTGAGGGAAAGCTCGGTACAGCAGGAAAATTGGTATAGCCGTGAGTGCAACAGGGACTGGTTTTGGAAGATCAGATGCGGCTGTGCTGATCTGTGTGATGCGTGTTTGTGGGTGTTTGTGAAGCAATTGGGACAGTTATATATATATAAATTCTGTGTTTGTTGTAGCGGTGCAACAGGGGAACTATGAGTTTGGTTTTCCTGCAGTTGTTGGATGTTGTAAGCAATGTGAGGCATCGGATGAAATTATTGGAAGCAGTCGCTGCAGGGGCTAAATTGCATCGGGTGTATGGATACGGCTTGGAGTTGTGTATGGTAGAAACGGTGCACAACTGTGTAAATCTGGTTAACAGTGGTGGATAGGTTGCTATTCCTTCTTTTCCGTTTGGTTGCTGTGATGAATTGGAGTTATTCTGATTTCCTGAGGTTTTCGGAAGGTGTTGGTTGGATTGGATTGAAAGTTGAGCAATGAAGTTTGATGGTGACTGAAGTGTGTGTTTGTGTAACGTTGGAGCAGAGGGGATTTTGATGCGGCTGTAGTTATGGTGCAACGAAGCTCAAATCCAGGATGGTCATGACATTGTCTGAGATGGGAAATAGAAGAGCAGTGCAGCAGATCTGCTTGTGCAGCGACTGCCGTAACGAAATTGGAGAACCTGGAGGAATTTGGGAGAAACAGGTGGGGTTATGTGTGTTGTTTATGTTGGTTGGATTGGTTCAGAATGGTATTGATGAGTTGCGGCAGTAGTGCGGCAAACCGGATGAATTTGGATTGAAGAAACGCGAAACAACAGGGTAAAATACTAAACTTTAGTCTTGGATTTTTAGAAACATGAATAATTAAATGGATTGTGGGATTTCATTAAATATAGAAATTGTTTTAGATCAAATGGGGATGCAGAAAAATAATCCGAACAGAATTTAACGATTGAGTTTTGTATTTTTATTCGGGCCAAACCGAGTTGAGTCCGACCCAACTCAACCATTCAGATAGCTGCCTAACAATATTACTGTATGGGAAAAATTTTAGATTTGAGTTCGGGAAGTGTTTGGTTGAAAAGGAGAAGCTATCCAATAATTGGCTTAAATTGGAAACGTACGGGAAAAATAATATAAATAAACTTATAGGAATTGGAAAAATTATGGGCAATGAATAGAACCTCGTGAGATTTTAATTATACCCAGAAATTTGAGTGAATTGTGGATTGATCCAAGTGAATAAAATAATATTTAATTAAATGATAATTTAAAAGGTAAAATGACCAAAACGCCACTGAGTTGAAAAACTAATCAAACGAACCTTGATTGAAACAAGAGAAGAGTGGATTTTTATTGTTTTGAATGTTTTGAATTCAATGGTAAGGTCCAATTTATGAAAAGAGACCTCGGGAATTGGGAAACCGTGAAAAGACCAAATGACCATTTTACCCTTTAGGGTACAAATGTCCAAATTGAATTCTGCAAAAGCCTGAACCGACTTTGTTCGGCGTTCCGGATTCAATGGTGAAGCCTAATTGAGTAAAAGGAATACCAATCATAAAAAGACATAAAATTTGATGAATAGCATCATTCAAGTAACCAACCAACTGAGTTACATTTTATGGTTTTAGGAACATTGAAGAGAAAGGCGAGGACTCTCTAAACAGCTATAGTAGGAGGATTGCATTATTCACCAATTGACTGAGTAGTGGACATGACTTCTTGGGGTTGAGATAACCCGATCAGGTATGGTACTTTACTAAGTAAGGAATAGAATTAAATTAGGTTTGATGTGCATATTGCTTGAATGCTTTTTGTGCTTGTCTGCTGATAGAAGATCACATAGGAATGATTGCTTCTTTGAGTGGATTGTTTATATGTTTCCATATTCTTTATGATTATTTGGGAGTTGTGATTTACTTCTTGAGTTATTATCATATGTGATTTATGTTTTAAACGGTTTGTTAATATTATGACATGTGGATTTGTGTAAGTGTTGAGATTGATTGAGTATGAGACGTAGCATTGTGGATGAAGTCTTGTGATTTAATCTTAAATGTAATACATTATGTAAAGCATGTTGCATATGCTTATGAAAGTGATGTTTCATTTGAACTGTATTATTGCATGATGAAATCATGGCATATTGGCATTGTGTGATTCCTTGAAGGCATAGTGTGGGTCAGCACGAGGTGCTGGTGCATTATGAGGGCGTAGGTCCTGTGGTGAAAAACCCAAAACTCGGCCGTTGGTACTCCGTTCCATCGGGGGTGCACCGAAAAGGAGACATACGTGGCGGTACTCATGCCAGCGGGGAAGGACCGTATCATGAGACATGGGTGTGACATTGAGATGCATGGGTGTGTCACGCATATTGCCTGTGCATTGTGTTGATAAATTTGTGAACGTGATATAGGGTTTTATACAGCCGTAGTTTGTACATTGCCATATCACAGTATGCATGATTAGAGAGGCATGTAGACATACCTGTACACTTGCACATGTCACGACTTAATTTTGTTCCTTGCATTAGTATTGTACCATACCAGCATGTTGGCGCTGACCCATTCGTGGGAACCATATTTCAGATGATATTCCCGACACCTGAGGCTTGAGGAAGTTTAACTGAGTGGAGGAGACTTGATTGTAGATGGACATTTGGCCCGAGAGGCATGTTTTGTGATGTACGGGCTTAAGCCCAATGACATAGATGTTGTATCATAGTTGTATAATTTTGATTGTATAGTTAAGCGATGTATATTTAACTTTGATAAGGTTGTGGCCATCGAGTGAGGATGGATTGTGATGTATTTATATTTATATGATGATATATGATGTATTGTGTTTATCAGGGGGAAAAAGGTTCGAAAAACAAAGGAGGTTCTGCCAAAATTTTTATAAACCGGGAATGTATGTGTATTGACAGAGATTGATGGATGTATAGTTCCGTTAGTGGAATAGGCTTGTATTTATATTAGTTACATCGGTATTTATGTATCTAAATTGGTAAACTTAGTTAAAATTCGTTAAATATTTATTTATTTATTTACTCGTCTATTCATTTTATTTATTTTCTTCCTTTAGTCGCGTCCCTGGGTTCGGTCGGGAATTCGGGGCGTGACACACTCTCATCATGAAAATTAGGAAAAATTAAATAATTTATGTTGGTGATTTATTTTCAAAAGGTTATAATTTTTTATACATATATTTGTTGAGTCATGGTTGAGTCAAGTGGTTTATTACTTGTCAAGATGTGAAGACTCAAGATGCCTCACAATTACATTAATGTTTGAAGAATATGTGTTCATGCATTATAATTAGACTCTACATGGTAGAATTGTTATTTAGTTTATATTTGAACTTTATCATGATTAAACTAACTTTTTTAAGTATAAGTGAGTTTTCCACCCCAATTTGAAGAAAAAAATATAAAATTTCTCCTAAAATTTTCCAAAATAAATTCTAACGCTCCTAAAAAAAACTAAAAGTCTTATCGTAAGTTTCATGACATTTGGCTACACCTTAAACATAAAAATAGCATCTTAACATATAGATACAGATGTACAACACATATTATAATACCATGCCAATACCATCAAAATTGGTAGCAACTAAAATTTCATAAGCCAAAAACCAAACAGAGAAGATAAAAATTCTTAAGAGTAAGACTGTTAGCTGTGTCATGTGCAAAGCCCTAGTCCAACTACCCAAAAATCAATAGGTCTATTCAAGACCCAATTTGTGCCAATTTTTCACGTCAATGACTCTTCTTCACCAAATACCCCTTTCCACCTTGAATCCCCCCAATTAATTCTCTAAAAGATATTAAACTAACACAGGTTTTTCAGCCATAAACCCCAATACGAATAGGTTTACACAGCTCATCCGAAGCTACTAAATGGTATGTTTCACTAGTTGAGTTTTGTCAATGAAATAACAAGATATAGCCTTGATTTTAAAAACAAAGCAACAAATATAAGAGTATTAGCAGACCTAGCTATTCCCAAAAATCATATATTACAAGAAGAAAAATAAACAACTTTAAAACAAACCCAAACCTGATTATCTCAAACTCGGTGAAGTGGTGAGAGATCGGAGATCGGAGATCGATCCAGACAGAGAAACCGAGCGATGGAGAAAAAGCAAGAGATTGGAGATAATCAACGGATCCGAATCGAGCATCTGAGAGATGAGATATGAAAATCACAGATCGTGTTGGAGAGAGAGAGAGAGATATCAAATGCGAAACTGATGAGAGAGCGCATAGCGATTCGAGAAACAGAAGTGATTTATAGGGGCTTATTAATAGGGGCTTATTAGCGACGCACAATGTGCATCGCTAATAGTCCCCGTGCGTCGCTAATTATATGGAAAAACTGCAACCGTTTTCGTCCAAAACACCATTTATGACGCCCACATGAGCGTCGCCAGTATTAGCGACATACGTGTGCGTCGCCAATGGTCTGGGTGCTTCAGCATATACTTTTGGGCCTATTTTTTCCCGCCGTTCATCAGGTTTTTTTTTTTTAATTTTTTTCTCCTAATCGTGACACACATGTGAGCGTCGCAAAAAATAGCTTTTAGCGACGATTTTCGCGCGTCGCTAATAATGGGCGTCACAAAAATTATGTTTTTTTGTAGTGTCATTTGGTGTTCAAATTAGGGCTCAATTGTTCGATTCATGGAGAAATAATCAGACCTGAAACTGACTGGTAAATCCTCGGTTCACCACCAAAACGTGCATGGTTTGGCTCAAAGTGATCCTTATGAACAAGGAGGTTCAACCACTATTCCAAAAATCAGGTTTCATTATGTTTTTGTGAGGGCTGGGTTCTAAAACCCAAACCTGCAACTCACGATTTCATGGCCGATTCTAGGTCTTTGGGATCGCGGATTAGTGTTTTTGAAATGCTGGTGAGGTCTAGTCTATGTTTCAATGGACAAAACTAGGTTTAGTTTAAGTGCTTTCAGACCTGTTCAATCCAAGGTCCTTTAATGGCGGCTGGGTGTAGGGCTTAGTTTTCTAGGCTGTTTCAGGCTCTAATTTCTTACCTCATTCAAGATATTACATTTTATGTATCATGCATGCAGTTATTTAGGCTCAATTAGCGTCAAAAAAATATCAAAATTTAAACAAAAAATTTTATAGTTTTGGGTTTATACCTTTTGACAGTGACTTGTTCTCTCCTCTTTTGCCCTTTGCTTTCCACCTTTGAGTATCCCAGAACTCCTTCCTCTCTCTCTCTAGTGACTAATGGTGGTGTGGCTAAGTGTATACAATTATGTATATATGTATAGAGGTGTATACACTTGATCATTGAAATTCTGATTTCCCCACCAACTTGTTTTCCTCTTGCTTGTTACAGCACTCTTAATGAGTGTTCTTCATGCCACTGTTTTGGGTAGGCCTGATTTGGCCGTGTGTGTGTTTGTTTCGTTTTGTATATATGGCTATATATATATATATATTTATACATATAATATAGCTCACACACCAACTCCCTTGGACACACACACACCCCATTACCCCATAGGTATTAGCATGCTTTTATGTACTTTGTATAAATATATTTAATTATTCATGTATATACTCACATTATATATATATATATATATATACTTGGCCATGTATTCACACACCATACACTTTTAGTGTGTGTATGTGTGTGTCATTATATTTTCTATTAATTATAACTAATAATTAATTTCTTATTTTTGATTAATTTAATTATATTAGATTAATTAACTTTTCTCTTAAGTATAAATATCTTTACACAAATTTTCATAACCTCGTAATGCGTGCCATATGACCTAGTATCTTTGGGTCGGGGTATTACAAAGCTCACCCTATTATCCTAACATTTTTCAAGATTTATCTCCATTGAATTAGAAGGCACTATGATATGACATGGATAGGCCGAGTGGCATTCCAAGTAAAAGATCTGATGGCACTGATTTGTGGAGACTTGGATTCTTGTGGATTGAATCTAGTTATTCAGGTGAGTGTTATGATATGATTAAATTTACTGATATTAGGACATGGCTCACGGTAATGGTACTCTAGAGATTATTTGGTGACTGATGATAGACGTGCTCTGATGTCTAGATTAGATATGCTTTGTGTTATATGCCTGATTATAGATATGGTGTATGGTTAGAGTTATTAGCTATTTGGTTTTAGATTTGCTCTGTGGTACATACATCTATGGTATTTCTAAACGAGTTGCATTCCCGAGACAAAAAAGTTTTAAATTCCGCTACTTTGACCCTACATTTGGAATGCAATTCATCGGTAAGTTCAAAAGTTTGCCTTTGGTTGGTCGCATTATCGATCGGCAAACCGACAAGGCGGCTAACTAGCATCATGTCCTCGACATCCGTATAGGGTGGGGTTCGGGATGTGACAGAATGTACTCAACTTAGATAAGAGTGAAAGAAGTGCACTCAACTAAGATAGGAGTAGAGTTAAAAGAATGTACTCACTATGATATGAGTGAAAGAAGTGAACTCAACTTAGATAAGAGTGGGGAAAATGCACTCAACTTAGATAAGAGTGAAAGAAATGCACTCAACTTTGACAGAAGTGTAGGGAATGTACTAAACTTAGATAAGAGTGGAGGAAATACACTCAACTATGATAGGAGTGAAGTGTTCTTAGAATGTTATAAAGACATCTTCGTTCCATTTTTGAAAAACATTTTTTCAATTAAAGAAAACTCTCACTTTTGGCTTGGATCCTACTAGCCCCTATATCATTGGCAATCATCTTGGCTATTTGGGATAAAAGGGAATTTTCTTGAGTTCAGGTGGTGATATTTCCCATATTTGAAGTACCATTCCACTACTAGTTGACAATGATTTGAAAGAAAAACATCTGCTCGAGTTGCGAATTGAGAGTATGATGGTTTAGGAGACTTAACTAGCCAAAGACTTATTCTCAAGTTCAGAGATAAAATATTTTGTCAAATTGCTTTAGATATGATTGAGGCTCCACTTTGATTATGTGCCAATTAGGCTTACAATGTGTGCAACTACAGTATGTGAAATATAAACAATATAAGGAAAGTAGTAAAAGATGCACATAGATTTTTTTTGACGAGAAAACTACCATAGATCAATTGTATGTATGTTAGAAAATCGTGGGGCTCTGACCTAGATGCACACAATCTATTAGAAGAACTTTGGAACAAATACAGACACTTACTGACACACCGACTTAGTCCCTCAAGCCTTGCTTATGGTCTAAACTTCCTCGAACTTGAATCCTCGAGCGTTATTCGTGTGTTCCACCACTTTTAATCCTCGAACGGCTTTTTCAATCACAACTGCAAATGCCAACGAAGTCTTGAACTCCACCGACCGCACAAGCCTTGAACTCCACAAGCTTGCACTCCTTCAATGGTGTAGATAGTGATAAGGGAAGGGTTCTTGATCTCTTGGGTATTGATCAATGAAGCATATGAGATGCAATGAGAAGCCTTTAAAAAAAATTTAAAACCCTAGAATGGTACCTCCAAAAAGTTTACATTGTTCTTGTATCAAAATCCTTTTACATTTTGGTTATAAACTTCAAAAAACACTTAAATTGCAAAACAAAAGTTTGCTTAGCGCAGGGGTTTGCTAGAGCGAACTAGGCAGCGAGCTACGACAAGAAACTCATTGGAGTGTGCTAGAGCGAACTAGGTAGCGAACTACAATAAGAAACTCATTGGAGTTCGCTCAAACAGGCTTTGGAGCTCGCTCGAATGAAGTTGGCTTGAGCGGACTAATGAGCTCGCTAAAGCGAGGTACTTTTCGTTGCTGCAAAGCCCCAATTTCAAACAAAATATCTCATTCATACAAAGTCAGTTTGGGGAGTTTTACCTATTGTTTCAAAAATCTTGAAGTCTACTTTTATATGAAATCGGTCTTATTTAAAAATTCAAAAAAATTTCAACTTATGATCGAAATAGTAAAGATAGGTCATTTTAAAAATTGTTTTCGAAATTCATTTTGACCAACCTTCTTCCAAAATGCCTTGAGACCATTCTTCAATGTTGAAAAACATTCAAATATTGGGACGGGTTTTACCCGAACCCATAGCCATTTGGGCATCCACAAGATTTGAATGAGAGTTAGTGATAAGATTAAAATTCTCATCATTATCTAGTTGGTTTCGAATTTCAACCAATGCAGATATATACCACCTTTTTGGTTACGCAATGGGTGTGGAAGGATTTTTTGTTATTTTTCAACTCTCTTGGCTCATTTCTCTATTTCTCTCTCTCAGATTCTTCTAAGGTTATCATCGTGAGACCTCTGAACTTGGATCATGGAAAGAAATAGATGGCTCGATCTTGTAGCCATCCTATTTGATGAGGAGGATCTCTACAGCATTCCAAGGATCTTCATGGTATTCTAAGAAAGCTCGTAATACAAGTTGCCTCTTCCACTTTCGCTGTTCTTGAACCGAAGAGGTAACTTGGTTGAATACCCTTTTTGTGTTTATTATGTATTTCCTTCATTGGTATCAGAGCCATAGGCTTGTGTTCGCTAATATATGTGTTTTGTATGCATGTAGTATTTATTAAGAAAAAAAAATCATAGATTAAACCCACATAGCTAATTTTTAAAAGAACATTATAAAAACACATTTTAAACGATCTATCATGGTGGATATGTTCTTTATAGCACCAATAAGTAGTTCTTAAGATTTCACGACGATCCACCGTTGGATTTGTGAGATATTTGAGTTTAAAGTTCTTATTTTTTCAAGAATACATAACTTTAATACACAGTTTTAGATTTTAATACAATTTGTTAAAATTCAATTGTGTATGAAATTTATATTAATGTGTTCCTTGTTCCAAGAGCTTTCCAATGATATATTTTTCATTATTTTTAGACTTAAAATGAGTGAGATATTTAGCCCTTAAATTCTTGGTCACGCCATGGAAACCTGTTTAATATGGAAGACGAAGTGTAGGAGATTGCAATCTTCAATCAATTGTGCATGTGGTGCGTTCACGCATATGGTATTTTTTCCTAAAAATTGAAGACTTTTATAATGCACATATAACAAGATAATACCAAAGTCTTAGTTTAGTAAAAAAGCAAAGACATCCCAATGGCGCGTATAAAGGCAGCACCTTGGATGGTACGTGGGCATGCTTGTTTTTGTTGAAAACTAATTTGTTTAGTTTTTGTGAAGCCCATTCTCAGAACTGCGATTGTAGGCGCATGGGAGTGCCTGCATCATCTTCCGTGACCTATTTTTTGACACCTCCGAAGAGTGTGTGTCACATCCCAAAACCCACCCTATGCGAATTAGGGTATGCGACCGACCAATTAGGCACCCATCGTATTTTGTCTTTATCAAAATACCGTTGGTAATCCTAACCCCAGGCCATTCACTTGTAATCTCCAAGTTGATGCATTCATTATATGAAAATTTCAACAGTGGAAACCAAAGACAGGGAATGCATTTTAACTTAGTAGAGCATCAGTTATAATCTTATTTACATACATAGGTTCACAAAAGGTACATCATTGTACTTGAATACAAACATCCAAAAATGGTATATGATACAAAAATGGGTTAGTCGTCATCTATACTTCTTAACTAACTTCTTGGTCCCTCCTATTCCTTGCCACCGTCGCCTTTATCTAAAAAATGTTAAATAAATGGAATGAGCTTAAACAAGCTCAGTGAGTAACATAGGTTCCTGCCATGGGTTTCAAAACCAGTTCATATATATATATATATATATATATATATATGCATGCTCGAATGCAGCTCAAGTAGAACAGATACAGCTCAAATAGAAGGGATACAGCTCAAAGTGCCTGAACCTTCCCCAAGCAATGTGGGATGCCGTACAAGATAATCCGTCAGTCACCCACCCCACACATGGAGGCCCGCGTCCCCACAGCATACTACTGGTTGGGGTCGGTATCAGAGGCAAACAAATAGGATTGAGCGGATGCTGAGTTCTGGGCGTCCCACAGAGCCAGCCATCCATCCACTAATATACTCTATCCCGAAGTGGGCCCCAGAACAAGACTCAACATAACCGAATAGAATCAAACTAGGCTCTAAGGATGGCTAACAGAACAACAGACCCGAACAGAATCAACAGGATATATTAGAAGGCAGGATAGAACAGAATCATGCCACAAGTAATGCAGTACAACGAGTATGCATGAAAACATATGCATTTAAAACAGTACAGTGCATAAAACAGATTAGCATATAAATCAGTATAGTATACGAGTCTAGGTAGTATAGAAAATATACACCAAGTCAGGAGTCCGAGTTACTCACCGTTCGTTGAAATTAGTTCAAAATCCCTTCTAGCTGATCCTAGATCCGAAAGTCCTAGAACAATAATCACGGACATTAGTTATTGATGATAGTGTATTTTTACCTATTTTACTAATTTCTTGCAGCCACCTAAAGGGTAGGTTTGACACTTAGACTAATGAGAATTATATTGGTCTAAGAGTGATGTGTATGAATTAAATGTTATTTATAACAAAACTCTTAAAATTAGATCATGAGTTGAGTCAACCCAACTGCCTCAGTTCAGCCCCAACATATGGTTTTGGAGGAAAAATTATCAAAACGTGTGTCTGCTAGAGTTGCCTTCTTGAGGAATGTTTCAGAATTATTTAGAGCATAATGCAACAATTCAACTCTTTACGGCTCACAAGCGACTAATAAATTACTAGGAATTATGATTATTGTTAATTGATAGATAAATGGTATAGATCCCAACCAAAAGAAGTTGGTAATAGCAGTAGCCATTTGCTGTTACAAGTAATAAGTCCAGGGCAGTAGCGTGTGGGGGAAAAAGGTTGATAGTCAGGAAATTCTTAGTTGCGGCTATAGGGATGAATTGCATTTGAAAAGAATGAACTTTTAAAGCTGTAGCAGTGGGGTACCAGGTTTGGGTTTAATTCTATTTTGGTAATTATATAGGAGCAGTCCACTATTTTGGTAATTAATTGTTTGCAACTTCTACTGATGGGTTGTCAACAAGATAGTGGAAAAGGTTGGTGGTTTACTCATCACTGGTGCAGGGACAGAAGTGGTTTTCTGCCACGGTAATATAGCTGTTTGGACAGTTTCCCTGATCAAGATGGGTTTATCAGTAGTGTATAATTTGTAAAGAGTCATAAGCATTATATCAGAAATTCCTTTATATTGGTTGTAAATGAGCAATTCAGGTGTTAGAAACATTCAGGTAGAATAAGGGGCTATTTAGACTTAACGGTTTAATATAGACCACCGTGCAGGACTACATCTCCACAATTAATTTCACCGAATAGCAAGCAGGTATGAGATTTGTTATTTATTTTATAGCATAGTTGAAACTCAACTTAAATACTTTAATTCACTTTAATTACTTCAATCTGAATCTTTCTTATCACAACAATCTTGCACGAATCAACAAGGCGATCCCTAGCCGTCATTTAACTTCATGAGTAATTTAGTTCCAGAACTCACTTTCCAATAGGTTGCGGCTGAATGGGTTTCCCTTATTGTGGCAAAATCAAATAATCACACCTATTTCTAATTTTCCAAGCAGCCAATTTAATTCTACTAGAGAGTAAATTCAGAGAATTAAGGTTTATACCTAATTTCAAATTGAACAGGTCGTTGGAGGGGAAATCAAGAAATCTGGAACTGCAGTCATTCGTCCCTTGCCTTGCTCTAACGCTAGTAGCCTAGAGCTGAGCCTCGCGTCCCAAAATCTGATTTATACGGCTGGGTAATTTACTGGTTTATGATACTTGTCTCAACCAGCTTGACCGGCCCTCAAATGAGTATATTGTTGATACAAAACGGGGAAAGAAACATAGGAAAATTAGATAGCAGGTGAGGAAGAAAGGTGTAAATCAGTCGTGAAGATCTAGAATCAAAGCATCCCTTCCTGAGCACTGTTCAGTAGGGATTTATAACTGATGGAAGGATCTAGAACAAGGTATGTTGGTGTCCTCACGTGGCTGTCCCTAGAATCTTCTACGCTCTTCTTGACAGTCCTTCACACGTTACCAAATTCCATACACATATATTTATAAGAGTGGAATGGTCTGGAGTGTCGGTGGCCTCTCTCTTGTATTATTATAAAATATACTTCTATAGATTTTCTTTTTATATAACTACATTAATATTTTATTTCATAAATTGTTATAAGTTGCCGGTAAGTTTTTCGCAAAGCTGGAACTCAGTTCATTATTATTTATTTTATCAATTTTAAGTCACCGTTCATGTCTTATATTTTATTTATTTTATTCGCATAATAAATTTTTGTATATCAATTCCATTTATCCATTTCGGCACTCGATCGGCTAGATTAATTAATTTTCCGAGCATTTATTATTTTCAGTGGTCTGGATTAATTTTATATTTTCTAATAATTAATCCAATCATGGTTTACGGTATTTTGGGTTATCTCGAATTATCAATGTCACTGAACCTACTTTTATTAGGTCAGAATATAATCTGAGTCATGTCAAACTTTGGGGGTATTCCAATGTGCCTTGCTCACTAAATTTTTATCCTGTGATGTATTTTTTATAATTTCTTAACTTTTGGGAGTTAGTTTAAGTTAATTTTTATTAGAAAAAAATGTTTAAAATGTGTTTAAATGTTTTTTCAAAAATTTCAGAGAGTTATATTTGATATTAAAATTACGTATCAGTATTTAATATACTGTTGGGGGTCTAAATTATTTTTTGGTGAATTGTTTTACCTTTTTTTGATATTTTTGGGGCTTTAAAAATTAGTTTTTTATCCCAAAAATTGGTTAAAGATTCTAGAAAGTTTATTTTAAATGGAAAAAATTTCTGGGAAAGGCTCTGGAAATTAGGAACAATTATATTGTAAAGATCTGAAAAATCAGGATAAATTTTTTGTTTTTGCTGGTAGGGCACTATACATGCATTATTTGGACATAAGTCATGTTTAGAAGTATAATTTGAGTATGCCATACAAGAGAAATATGCTTAGAATGTTAAAATACACCTCTTGTGAGAATTGGAGTCCAATCGGAGATAGTTTGAAAAATGGACCAAAAAGAGCATCCCGGGTGGACCCACACCTGCCATCAAGTGAAAATAAAATTTTCAAAAAAAAATCATTTAAAATAATTTTAAGACCTTTGGTTAAAGCATAATATCGAATTGAGGCATTTTCGGACGGGTTGTAGTGTAACAGGGTCCCGCGGATAACTAAGGGCAAAAGGGTCTTTTCACCCCTTGACCCCTTTACTATAAATATGACCCTTGAAAGACAAAATTATTAGAAATGGGTCTAAGAAAGAGCAACAGGTCGTGCATGAAGAGAAAAGGTGAGAAAAATCTAGGTTTTTCAACTTTCTACCTTCCAAAACTCATCTTTAGCCTTGGAATTTCACAAGGCTCCCTTCTAGGAAGTTGTTCCCCATATCAAGGGCTACATTCTTACTCATTGGTTCGGCTACACAGTGAGCACAACTCCCTAGGGTTGAGAAAAACCCTTCTAGGTATGATATTTTGCTAAGTAAAGAATAGAGTTAAGTTTAGGAGGTTTTTATATGTTGATTGTATGACTTACATGCTTACTTGTTGTAAGAAAACCACCTAACATATAGTTACTTTGAAAACCTAGGGTTGGTACCTTGTGTACTTATGTATTCTTTGAGAATTTGGTGAAGTGATGAACATGTAACTTGAATATATGTATAATTCAACGCATTCTAACTTATGTTCATGTATAAAAAGTCTCGTAGTTTGAAAGTTATGGTTGCTTAATGTATTGGTCCTTTGTGTACTTGTGTAATCTTTGAGAATTTGTTTAAGTTGTGAACATGTAACATGATTATATGTGTAATTGATTGGATAATATGCTATGTTTATGTAGACAAAGTTTTGTGGTTTAAAAGTAATAGTTTGCTTTATGTGTGATGCATTATTTAAGGCATACCCCATGTGTTTAATAAATGCCTCATTGAAATTGCATAAAAAACTTAAGGCATTTTGGCATACGTGAATCTTTGGAAACATGGCGTATGTTGATCACTTTGGTGCTATGCATTATGAGGGTGTAGATCCTGTGGTAAAAAATCCAAAATTGGCCATGGTACTCGCGATCTAATAGGGACGGAATGTAAAACGAGACATACGACAGTACTTGCGTGCTGACGGGGAAGGACCGTGAAGCGAGACATGGGTGTGGCATAGAGTTGGATGTATGTGTCGTGCATATTCCCATTGCATTGCATTGACAAATTGGAAGGCATATAGCTTATAAATGTACACTTTTCATATGCCACACCTTAACTTTGTTCTTTATATTAGCATTATGTCATACAAGTAGTCGTGCTTACCCTTTATGGGATTACATATTACAGATGAGACTCCTAGCACATAAGACTTGATGATGTCTTGAAGCATGGAGGGAAAAATAGATTTTTGAAGCATATTTGGCCTAAAGGCTACACTTTGTATGTATGGGCATAAGCCTAAGTAACTTGTGTTTAATTTGGATAACGGTGGACTATAGGCCTTGGGCCATTTTGTAATGTAAGGGCTTACACCCAAATGACAAATAGAGTATTTTTGTTTAATGTGCATCACATGTATATGTTAGGAACAATGTAAGAAAAATGATCATGGTAAGGATTATATGCAATTATGAATGTTAGTATATGAGGGATTAGGAAAGTAGGCATTGAGCCTTGGACTGACTTGACAATGTAGGTGTATGTTAAATTTTCATAATCTTATGGCCATCGAGTGAGGGTGGATTATGCATATACTTGTACATATAAATTGTTGTAAAATATTAGGTGGAAAATAGGCTAATGAATAAAGGAGACCATGTCAAAATTTTGTGGATTAAAAAGAGTTGTTGGGTGTGTAAAATGACCATAATGAATAGGAACAGTGCCAAAAAGTGAGGGTTAAAAATCTTGAGGAAATAAGTTAAAAGATTGGAAAATTTAGCTTGCAACACTTTGGAAGAAAATTCAGAAAATGAAGAAAATAAGTGTAGCAAATACACTATAGCTATAGTGAAGCAGCTTAGTAGTAGCCTAGACCAGCCACGAGGGGGGGCGCGCCTGTGCGCCCATACATTGCCCACGCGCCTGCTGCCTAGGCATGTCATGGGCGTGCCATGACTTGCCTTCTAAGGCCATTTTGAGACCATTCTTTCCTATGTTTGACACCACTTTTGGGAGCCCCCCTTTTGGCCATTTTTGGCCATTATACCAAGTTATGTTGGGCACCTTTTTGGGACACATTTTAGTCATTATTCAAGGCCATGTTTGGCCACTTCCTTAGACCATTTTAGGTGGGATTGTTGACCTATTCTTGGTCTATGCCTTAGGGCATTTGGGGCCCATTTGGGCCATTGTTCCAAGGCATATTTAGAGACATTTTGGGCTATCTTGGAGACCATGCTTAAACATTACTTAGACAAATTTTGACTATTAGTTGGGGGAGAATTTGATTGGCAATTAAAACCCATCTTGGGTAGGTCTAGTAGCAAATTTTCATTTTTAATTTTGGGAAAACATGGGGAAATAAACTTGTAATCAACTAAATCTATTTAATTACCTTTCATAAATTCCTTTAATTTTATTCTCATTCACACCTCGGGTTTATGAAAATTCAGGACTTGACAACGTGGTTTCAGAGCTTAGGTTCGAATACTTAGGGACCGTGGGGTGTTGTTGAACACAATGGGACCACGACACATGATTTGAAAATTTTCGTTAGCATTTTGTAATGCATAGGCTCTGACAGTTTGGTATTAGAGCCCTAGCTTGAGAATACCTGGTGATGATGAGGTGTTGTTGAACACCATGGGACCCTAAAGGAAAGCGTGTGACTTAGTATGAACTGTCGGTGGTATGTGATAGGACCTTGTATGTTATGTGTGTCACGACCTGAAACCCACCCTGTGCGGATCTTGAATCGCGACCGCCACCTTTCGGCCCAGGGGCGGTCGGGTAAGGCTCACAAAAGCAACGGTGCTAGACGGCGGTGAAGCCTGTGTTTGTGGAAGCGTGAAAAAAAAAATTCTTTTCTTTTCTTCGTTTAAATTTTTCGCACATCCGTCCGGTACTACCACTCTTCAAAGCAGTACACATGATTGTACATTTAGTGTATAACAAAAACTTTAAGACTTTATAAATAATACATGATCAGTTGTCCCTCGGGACTTAGTTACATAACATTTAAATATTTTCTATAACAAAAAGTGACTAACTATAAGTCCTTAGTGCTTCCCAAAAATTGCTAATCCTGTAAGGAGCTTCCTACGCCCTTCCTCAACATAGGCAAAGCTCTAACCATCTTCATCATCAAAAGTCAGGATTGCTTTCAGTTACCTGTAATGTGGGTCGGATAAATCCGGGTAAGCTAAACTAAGCTTGTGAGTAATTTCAGCATTTGTCATGGGTTTTCAATTGGTAGTGGTTAATATAAGGGAGTTTATAAAACATTCACTACCAATTACTCGTATACTTCAAATACAGAATATATGCATTCTTTAAAACAGATAGCTTCGAAATAATTTAAGAATTCAAGCTAAACATGTACTTCTTCAAATATATCAAAAGAGACTTCAAAACATGTAGATGTGTAGTAAAATGAGGGTAAAAACCTGCTTTTATTTTTGAACATAACATCTTATCATTTTCATTAGTAGAATCCGTTTTGAACCGGACTCTAGTATTGCTTCTCGTGGAGATATCTCATGTCTGGGGGATTAGATCCTGCTACTGCATTTTACATGTTAGTTAAGCTCCGAAGAACCCAAAATCAATCTTAGTGCTTATGCACGTTTATCTTTCATTACTAGTGGCAACAGGAGGCATATAAAACATTTACAATAGATGCTATTTAAAACGTTAAAAAATGACCTCCCTATAGTTGCATTTCAATACACATGACTTCTTCAAATAGATGCTTTTATGAGCATTCAAAACATGATGTTCATGGCTTCATGATAGAGTCTTCAAATACTTGGAGTATGCAAATTCAGAATATTTAAAGAGATTTAGTATTTTAAACTTAGACATGCTGAAACATATTTTTAAGGAAAACTGTAGTAGAAACCATTCGCTGAGCATGTCACAATAAGGTTTTATAAGAACAGAATACTTGAAAACAGGGATCAAGTAAATACTGAATTTGATATTCAAATGCTTAAGATATTTTGAACTTTAAACTTCTTCAAATCCATGGAGTTAAATCTCTACTTCAAGTACAGGATTGCTTCTCAAACTTCAAGGTTAACACTACTGATGTGCCTTCCCTTTTTCCTTTGATAAGCCTAAAACAATTTATGAAAATTTCATAAATTTCACATGTACTTAAATCAACTTGTGATCTTAACCTATTCTTAGACTATGTAAGCCTAATCCTATAATAGGTTTTATTCTTCAGAATCGGACTACTCGTAGTGATTTATAGTTGTATTTACATGTCTATTTGCTTTATGTACTTTAATTAATAATTAGTTATTACCTTCGAAGCATATCATTAAGT